>JABJVR010019695.1:0-39672 GCA_025773905.1 Chitala chitala
AGAGTCGGAGTGACAAACAGTGCTACTGTAACATTCTAACTGCCCAGCGCCGACTGCCGGCCCACAGTCAGAGTCGGTGTGACAAACAGCACTACTGTAACATTCTAAAAATAGACATTCGGTTGACCGAAAGTCTGTATCAATTTTGGCCGAAACCGAAAGAAAACCGAAAGTTAACTTATTGTTTTCAGCCGAAACTGAAACGACGCCGAAAGACGTCATTTGCCAACTTTCGGCGCCAAAACCGAAACCGAATTTCGGTCGGCCTCTACAAGAAATTGTATGGTTCTGAAATAGGTCCAAATACATTTGAATTGAATAACTTTTTAGACAATATTGGGATTCCCAGGATATCAGAAGTAATCAAAGAAGAATTAGAGAAAGATATAACAGTATCAAAGGGGGTAAAACTCCAGGGCCTGATGGGATAACGGCTGAAATTTAAAAAAAAAGTAAAATCACAAACAGATGTTACCGCTATTAGAAATGTTTAACAAATCTTTTAATGATGGAATCCTGCCAGCATCCTTAAGAGGAGCACTTATCACTTTACTGCCAAAACTAGGCAAGCCAAATAATAAGTGCGAAAATCTTAAGATAATTAGTATTTTAAATGTAGACTTAAAGAACATCCTTAAAATGAACATAATGCCTAAACTGCTGTATCTGTTCCAAAACCTTCCGCTTCCTCCTCCAAGTAATCTGTTTACTCAACTTAAAAAACTGTTTGTCCATTTTTTATGCAATAATAGGCGCCCGTGGATATGGCTGTCTTTATTGTGCTTGCCCTATGACAGACGGGAGCTTAAGTGTCCCAGCCCACTTTTGTACTATTGGGCAACACAGTTAAGAACATTGTTATTTTACTTCACAGAAAGAGAGACCCCTCTTTGGAAGGAGACAGAGGAACTGTAGCTTAATCTACATCTTCTTATATATTTGTACTCAGCAAAGGTCAAAACCCTTAAAAAGAAAACAAAAAACCCTATAGTAAAAACATGATAGTTGTGTGGTATAAGGTTAAAAAATACCTGAGAGAACCCTCTTGTCTCTCTATATTCAGTCTAATATGGGGAAATGACTCCTTCTCTCCAGGTAAAGCAGATGGGGGATTTAAAGCTTTGACCAAAAGAGGACTGGGAAAAATAGGAGATCTTTATAACCCACAAAAGGTACTGATGACATTTGAAGAATTTGTTGATAAGTTTACTATACCCTGCAATCACTTTTTTAAGTACCTACAGCTGAGAAGCTTTATCAGAACACAACAAACTCAAACGTTTTGCATCCCTTCATTGTCTACCCTAGAAAAACTAATGGACATCAACTGTATGGGGCAGGGCTTAATATCTAAAATATATAAATGTTTGATTGATGGATGTACAGAGACATCTGTAGAATGACTGGAGGCATGGAGAGATGACCTGAATGAGGATATTTCACTGGAAGAGTGGGAGGAAGCGTGTGCTGAGGCACAATTGAGAATCACTATTACCCACCTAAAATTGTTACAGTACAATTGGTTGATGTGAACGTATATTACTCCAGTAAAATTGAACAGATATAACAGAGCCATACCTGACACCTGTAACAAATGTGGGAAGGAAAAAGGTACTTTTTTCTGTATCTGGCAATGTATAGAGATCCAAAAATTCTGGCAAGAGGTGAAACAAACTATTCAAAACATTTTACAGATCCAACTCCCCTTAATCCCACGGCTGTTTATATTAGTCTTATTTCCAGATAAATTGAAGATTAAAAAGAATCAACGGATATTTGTAAATTTAAGCATATTACTGGCAAAAAGAGTGATAGCGCTGTCATGGAAAGATATTAGAAAACCACACGTTAGCCTGGATAACCATCTGCTATCTACAATACTTCCTCTAGAGAAAATTACTTACACAATAAAGCATTGGCAACATAATTTCCACCAGATCTGGAACCCGTTCATTATGTAATAGGAACAGACTTGACAAATATGATGGATGACATTGGAATGTATTAAAAGTGGCCCTCTGCAGTGTTCAAAATAACAAATACTCATATTCTTCTCATACGGACTGTATGTATGTAATGGACTACGACAAAGTGTTAACTATTGACTTGACCCCTAACTAAGACCTGACATAAGTGATGGGGTTTAGCTTGTTCTTCATACTTGTTTACTGCATGTTATTGTGTTTACTTATGTTATGTTGCAAAATCAATAAAAATACTGCTGGTAAAAAAAATGTGTACTAAATATGTAGATGTCGTTTTCTTTCCACAGATGTTCAGTTAGATTTGGTTAACCAAAGCAAATGTGACAGAGATGCTGACCTTGCAGCAGTATTTAGGATTACTACTTGGAATCAAATATTACCAAACTGAGTAAGGAGAAACAGCCAAGTGTCTGAAAAAGTTTTTGTGACAGACAGTAAGTATCTACGTGTCTGCAGTACATCACTATGAATGCTACAATATAATACACAAATATCACTACACGTGTTAAGAAGAGTTTAAAATTTTGTAATAATTATTTCATTGTTACATTACAGGTGGGTACAGAAGGATTAGCTGAGTATTAGTGTTGAGTTCAACCCTATAAGATTTAGAGTTTGAGACCCACAGCTGAAAGAAAATCTTTAGCCAACAGTTAGAATAGGAAGAAAAATGCTAAGAATCAAACTGCAAATTAGGAGGTTAACCGATATCTAAATATTAGTGATTATCTTACAGAGGGGAGTACTTCAGTCTGGTCATCATGTTCGATAATGGAATCTGTTCCAGGTACAGGACTCTGGTCATCAGTGATAGGAGCTGGGGCCTTCTCTCTCATACCTCAACATAAAAAGAACATGCATTTTATTAAGCAGATACTGTTAACACCCCTGCTTATCATTACCCTTTAGTGCCCTATATGTCACCATTTGTCCTGTCCCCTTTGTGCTAAGTCATTGTTGGTACCTCATTATCTTGTTCTCCCTGTGTTAATTGTTATTAGTAATTACTGACTGTGTGTCGTGATCCCCCTCTAATAGAAGTCCTTGCCTCTAGAAGCGCTGTCTGTAGACTTCCCTGTTATCTGTAGTTTGGTTTAGTTTTCCCTGTTACCTTCCATTTGCATCCTGTTAGCTTTGTCTTGCCTTGTTACTCCTGAAATCTTATCTTTGTACCCATTAGTTGTATCTAGCTTATTTTACCCCTGTAACCCTATGTTAATATTTTGTTTTGTCCTTTATTAAAGCCTCTCTTTTGCACATTCGACCTCGCATCTCTTGCCTCCTACGCACAATCGTTACAGATACCTGATAATTAGATAACTTCCTTAATTAGATTTTGTCTACAGTACCATTTTTCTCATTGGCTGGCAATAAGGAACACATGTTAAGGAGGATATGACACAAGCAGATAAATAGTATTACTAGACAAAATTATCCAGCCCCATATCACATCTTCTTAAGGTATTGACATCAGATAGGTGGTCATGAGCCACAGTCTAGCATCACTTTGTTATTCATTTGTCAGACTTAAGATGTAATACCAATTAGCCCCCACAGTGTTCTGGCTGTTAACTAACATAAATTGGACACAACACAATTACAGTAAATAAGATGTTTTCATGAAAGGTCACTTTAAACATTTCTCAGCATGTTTAAAAACCTCTTCATACAGGTCAGCAGTAGTTACTCAGATTAAAGAAAAACAGCAATTTTGAAGGACTCGTAAAAAATAAAACAAATCAAAAGAACAGGCCACTCGGAAAATGTGAAGGGATCCCCGTTAAGGTAGTGTAGAGTCCATGGGTGCAGTATACAGCAGTTCAGAAGCAGATTCGGAAATTCAGTATAACTACTTTATGAACTATTCTACTCACACATGTACTACATTCTCTTTTCCCAGCTCCTCTTTTTAAAATGTACTCTATATAAAGTGAACAATACGTATACCTTAATAAAGAACAGCAGCCCCTAATGAACGAAGTCCATCATTACACAAACAGCAACACAAGTATCCCACTCAAGCCGGTAGCAACAGGTAGGTGTAGCTTGTGAAGATCTGAACACGGAAGTGTGAATAACCGTAAATGAAAATAGTCTTTACAACTGGACACTGCACGGACGGTCCCAGGTCCACTAAAGCAGTCTCGCACTGTGCTCCATTTGAGTAGCCGCAATTTGACGTTTGTTTCCCCGTTATATTAAGTATCGTCACAAGGGAGGAAACGAGATGACTCAAGGACAATTTTTATGTAAAAAATAAAATAAAAAATATTTTTAATTAAAAGCAACCATTAAAATTACACTATCCCTCTGCGTTGTAGTGGAGTACTGTTAATGTTTTCTTCTGATACGTGTTTTTGGTGGTAATCTCTGTGGTGTGTCATTGAGGACACAGGTACCACGCCGCTTTTGTGAGTGCGCTCTCAGTATTTATCTAATACAATACAATAACACCAACTGAACAATCAACTGTAATAAATTCAAATTTAAACATTCTAACGTACAAATTCAAGCGTGACCAATGACATCACGCCAGTGGGGCTGCAGTCTTTTGTATACCCTCATTATATATATAAAACTTAAGTTGAACCGAAAATAAGTTTAATACTCATTTTAAATTCAATACTGTATAAATGCAAAAAAATAATGTCATGAGGTTCATGCACACAAACTTGCCATTCTGCACTTCCACTTCAATCTCCTCCTCGCGTACAGCTTTGAAAAAGAGCAGGGCTGAGGCAGACTCTTCTGCAGTGTCCCTGTCCAAAAACTGCATGATCTTCCTCTTTTCCTCGCCTTCTCCTCGGTGTAGCAGCTCGTGGAAACAAGCAGGCTCAACCATATAAAAAGCTGAGCATACACAATTACGTATCCATTCAATTCGTAAGTCGTTAGCAATCATTTTCGATTCAGTTATATATATATGTATATAAAATAGATTGTCGACAGCGTTGGTCCTCCCTAGAGCACTTAAGACCTAGTTTTTTCGCCGACAGATTGTTTGGTGTTACTATTGCAACCGTAAAACGTCACTTCTGCTTGCTCTGCAACTATGCAACGTAACCCATTGTAAGAGGGCTCTGTGCCTGGTCACGGATAGCGTCGTTTTCAATAAATTAAAATGAATATTGTAACATGTCTATTTGCATCCTACACATTCTCGTTTTTGCTTTTAATCATACGTATTGTAGTGTCTACCTGAGTTAGCCATACAAACTCGGTGGCAGTCAGTGGTGCGACCAAATGCTCTTTATTAGCCCGTAAAACGACCACCCACACACCGGACAGAAAGATCTCTCCTAAGTGAATTTACTACTGGATATAGCTCTCATCATCCTGACAAAAATTTTTAATACACATTTTATTTACAATAGCAATTAAAATACAATAGTTAAAATGCAGACAAAATTTAAAAGAAATAATACATTACAATACACGGACTTTTCAACATTTTAAATGACACACAAATATAGTACAATAAACAAATGTTTGTAACCTGTTTTTTTATCCAATGCGTCAGAACATTTCGAGATTTGAAATGTTAAAAGATCAGTGTACCTGTGTCCCATAATAATAAATAATTAAAAGTGACCCTTTAGTACTCCAAATGGCTAAAAACAAGTTTTTAAAAAGAAAATAATCTATAAGGGAAGCACTAAAGGACACTCCCCACGAAAACCTCCAACACCCATGAGACGTGTACTCAACCAGTTGTGCTCCGCTTACCTTTCTGGATGAAACCTCATCACCTTAAGAAAACGACAAGAGCTACAGTGGGTGTAGGGGGGTGTTTTGAGTTTTCTTCACTTCCAGCAACTGACAAACTTCCGTCATCACAGCCAACTTGAAGTTGCACCCCTATGCAGCTCCACGTACACCCCAAAACTGCTGAAGAGCTTTTCCACCAGTTTGTTGGCTGTGATGGTTGCGCTCTGCTCTGGGACCGCGTATGCCTCTGGCCATTTAGTGAAGTAGTCCATGGCCACAAGGATGTATCGGTTTCTTGTGTTGGTGGTGGGAATGGGGTTCAGGATGTCCACCCCCACTCACTCCATTGGAGCAACCGCCTGCAGGGACTGGAGTGGGGCTCTGGAGTGGTCTTGCGGGCCTTTGGAAATGTGTATTTCTATGTCCTTGCAGCAAACAGGCCAGTACAAGTACTGCCTCAGCCACCGTAGTGTCTTCGCTGCTCTGATGTTGCCAATCCCAGGGGGGCCGTGGATGCACCGCAGCACCATGTCCTTTAACGAGTCAGCCACTAGCACCTACCAGAGCTTCTGGCCAGGCACACTGCCACCTCCAGTAGATCAGTTCATCACGGATGGCGAGGCTATCCACTGAGAGCAGTATGCTTTCATGGCTGCCCCTGTGCTTTCAGCTCGTCCTCTCCAGGTTTCCTGCCTCCCTGCAGCCAATCCCATAGCTGCGCAAGAGTCCTTTCCTGGATTTGCAGATTATGATTTGTTTGTTTATTTAATAAATTATTTGGATCTGTCAACACACACAGTTCTTTTTGGAATAGTTCTTTACAATGAACAGTTGAGCTCATGATTGACAGTGTAATTAACGATTATTTGAACACTTATGAAGCAGAGTCATACAATAGTTAAACATCCCAGTGCTGATGTACTCTGTGTCAGGACTCATTTAATGCCTCTTTTCCAACCAAATTACTTGGTCAGAACTAACTGTTGTATAATATAGCATACACAGTGTCTTATGCAGGATTCTGTGGAAACAATATCCCGTATTTAAGGTGGCATGGATTCTCAAATAAGAAACAGCCAAAAAAAAAATTAACTTAATCTTAGTAAAAAACAGGTGGGCTACCAGATTTACCAAACAGAGAAAAAACTTGGACCTTTACCAACAAATACCATGTTAATAATAAAGTCAAGGAAGTATATTTTTGCAAGAAAACTTGCAGTTTATGATGGAGAGTTAAGAAAAGGCCCAGAGCCAGACCTTGGAGTTGCTGATCCTTTAGTCCGTGCTTTCCTTGGATCAAAAGTCAGTTTTACTGATGGTGTCTTCTCTCATTTGTCAAGCAGTAACCTTTACTCCTCACGTATCACAGGCTCAGAGTGAGGTCCAGACTTCCCATTCCAGAACCCGCAGTTTTCATAGCAGACCCACAGTATTTTATTCAGTGGACAGTATTATTTCAGACACGTACTGATGTCACAAATGAGCTGGCAAGTGCTTTCAGCAACCTTGCCTTGTTTTGTATTCCCCTGTCTACTGTTCCTGTTCCTATCATCTAGTTTCATTTTCATGGTTGCATTCCTCATGCTTTCCTTAAGAGAGTTTGTACCTGGGTTGGCTCTTGTTTTTTTTATTAGTGTTTTGGGCTCCGTTAGCTCCTTGCAAGGTTGTGTTTCTTTAGAGTTCGTACTGAGTGTAACGTGATCCCATGTTCTCTCGTCTCTTGTTCTGTAGTTTCCACATAGTAGGAGAGACTGAGACCAGAAAGGGAAAAGTACAACAGGGAATGCCTGGCTAAAAACTGTCTCTATAGTCTGGTGTTCCATTTGCACTGATCTTCTGGTTACTGACCTTGTGTGTGGTTATACCCAAATTTGGCATTTGGACTGTGTTGGGAACACAACACCTCCCTCTTTTTCCTGGCTCAACATTACAATTGAGTTACAACTTTTGACCACTTTAAAGGATAAGTGGTAAGGAGAATAGATGGTAAATGCCAGCACTTAAATCATTACAGTTTTGACATGACACCCAGTGTCAGATCCATGGCTGTAAGGACTAAATTATCAGTTATGGGTCCAACAGTTACACTTTTCTGCTAAAAATTAAGACAAGCTTATATTCACTTTGGAATTTTGTTTTTTTACACAACTTACATGGTACCATTTCAAGCAGTGCAATGATGACAAAAACAATATATTCACAATCCAGTCACCAGCTTTATTAGTTTAAATCTGCATATTTTTTAAAATTGTTCCATGTTGTAGTTAATTAAAAAAAAAAAAAAAAAAAAAAAAAAAAAATAAATCAACATTCAATGCCATGAAAAAATGGAATGTATGGAGTGATCAGAAGTCGATCTATAAAAAAGTTAATGACAGGTAATCTGCACCTTATAACCTAAATAAGTGTGTCTAGTAAAAAAAAAATGCATCACAGCACTTTGTCAAAACATTTTCTTAGCCCCACTCACCTTCTCCTTCACCATTTTGTCACCTTTTTTATGATTTGATTTTACTATAGCGAAAAACACCTGGTTTTCTTATAATTACATTTGGAATCAGAGGCTGCACTTCTGTTATATTTTAAAATACATAACATGAAAATTTTCAGGGTTTTCCTTTACTATGCATAAAACTGACCAAACGTAAGACGTACCCTTTCAATAAATATGGACCAACATTGTTTTTGTAATGTTAATTTTGACTATGATACTGGTTGGTTAATACAGTATACCGTTTAGACAACCAAGAGCTACTTCATACACCATTACAGAGACTGAGCTCTGATTACATCCTTAAAGTGATGTAAGAAGGACCATCTTTAGTTAAACAATACTGTTGGGTCTCAACCTACCAGTCACCCAAATCATATACTGACCACCGAAACACTGAATGCACAACTGTGTGTGAACATGAATATCCAACAGCACTCTGTTCATCACCAGTCTGCAGGGACAGTGCTGCCTCTGCCTTCTGTAGTCACGTTTTAGTGTTTAGCGCAGAAAAAAAAAAAAAAAAAAAAACACATTAAAAGACATTTGTCTGTACTGAGAAGCAAATGCCTTCAGTTTCTTTAAACATCGACTTTGTGACATGAATCACACAAAGAAAGGCCTCACAAACTGAATTAGCAAAAAACTTTCACTTGAAGGACATTAATTTAAAACAATATGATCTGGTGCTGTTTTCTTGCAATAAGGCATTCAGTGTAAATAAAAAAAAAAATTTCGGCAATGTGGCTCAAAAGTCATTGGATCCAGCCTCGACTTCTGAATCTTGGGCTGGAATCACAAAGAATCCAGTTTACAGCAGACCATAGTGCTCAAAGCTGGAGGGCATTAGGGAGAACGCAAATGGAACAAACTTGACACCTGTTCCACTGTAGAATTTTGTTTGGAACTCCACCCTGCAGAGAGGGAAATAAGTGATTAGTTCATCCATCCATCTATCCATTCATCTTCTGCCACTTATCTGGGGCCGGGTCGCGGGGGAAGCAGTCTAAAAAGAGATGCCCAGACTTCCCTCTCCCCAGACACCTCCTCCAGCTCTTCTGGGGGGATGCTGTGGTGTTCCTAGGCCAGTCGGGAGACATAGTCCCTCCAACATGTCCTGGGTCTTCCGTGGGGTCTCCTCCCAGAGGGACATATCCAGAACACCTCTCCAGGGAGGCATCCTGGAGGCATCTGAAACAGATGCCCAACCCATCTCAACTGGTTCCCCTCGATGTGGAGGAGCAGCGGCTCTACTCCGAGCTCCTCCCTGGTGACCAAGCTCCTCACCCCATCTCTAAGGAAGCACCCGGCCACCCTGCGAAGGAAACTCATTTTGGCCGCTTGTATCCGAGACCTCGTTCTTTCGGTCATGACCCAAAGCTCATGACCATAGGTGAGAGCAGGAACATAGACTGACCGGTAAACTGAGAGCTTTGCCTTTTGGCTCAGCTCCTTCTTCACCACAACAGACCTGTACATTGACCGCATTGCTGCTGCCGCTGCATTGATCCGTCTGTCAACCTCATGCTGCATCCTGCCCTGACTCGTGAACATGACCCCAAGATAGTTAAATTCCTCCACTTGAGGCAGGATCTCTGCTCCAACCTGCAGATCTCTCCTCCTTAAACTGCCACCTAAAACTGGTGGAGGGGTCTGAGTGCACGAATGACCCTAGGAGCAATGTTGTCGAGGGCTAAATGCCCCTGGTAGGGTCTCCCCAAGGCAAACAGGTCCTAGGTGATGGGTCATACTAAGAGCAGTTCACAAACCCCTTATGAATCGAATAATATCGAGGACCATTACATCGCCTGGAATGGTGTTACCGGGGCCCCACCCTGGAGCCAGGCATAGGGATGGGGCACGAAGGCGAGCGCCTGGTGGTTGGGCCCACACTCATGGGACCCGGCCAGGCTCAGCCTGAAACAGCGACGTGGGCCCACCTTCCTGTAGGCCCACCACCTGCAGGAAGGAGCATAAGGGGCCAGTGCATTGTGGATTGGGCGGCAGTTCTGGGGGGGGAGGCCTCGGTGACCCAATCCTTGGACAACTAATCTGGCATAAATGGTTAGTTCATGACATCAAATACTATCGCAGACAGTACATCCAAATACCTAGTCTGAACTCTGCAGCAATGCCACAACCTTGCAAATATGAAAAATTTAATGTATTATGTATCTGCACTATCCTTTTTCTTACTGTGCAATTTTGTTTTGTCTTTTTAAATAACCAAACTGTGAACTGCATGTGAAAACTACTTGTTTAAACAGTGTATCTGTGATGTAAAGCTAGACAAACATTTTTCCATCTTTATAGTGATCTTGAAGCCAAACAAATTCACATGAAAAACAATTTTAAAATTTAAAATTTAAATTTTACAAAAGCCTTAATTGCACACCTGTATGTCCCTCTCCCTCAACCCTTGCAAATACAAATATTTTTGAAATCTCTCCTCTCCCGATTAAAAAGTGAATGGTACCAGGCGTGCCAAGCATGACAACATGGCTGCAGCATTGGGCCAGCTTCTGATCAGCACCGATACATCCCTTGTGTGTGAATGAGGTAGTGCAGTAACTAACCAGTGCAATCTGAGGGCATGAAGGAAGGCAGACAGGCCCTCCATGACCAGGAGGATGGAGACAGTGAGTACAGCAAACAGGCCAAACACAGGCACCAGGAAGACAATCCCAAAGCTGGTGTCCACACGCAGTCCCACTCTCATCACCATTGCCCACAGGACCTCTGACAGCTCTGGAAAAGCAGATAGCAAGAAGAAGCTGGCTAGTCCTCATATGTCGCTTCATTATCCACATACAACTCAGAGCTACTTAAATGGCTGCTAACCTATAAGTGCATTTTCAAACGACCAGTCATTAAATATTTAAAGTGTGGATGACAAGATAATACAACTCTACATATTTTGACAAGGGAGCTACGTGTCATGGAGTGTACACCCGAAATATATTGTATTGCAATGCTACCACAGGTAGACTTTCCTTCCCATTCAGTCAAGTGATTTATAGCAGGGCAATCACACCCGTGCAAATATTTATCTTCGCTTTATTTACACAGGGATGCAGAACTAGTGTTTCTGCAACAGTCTCACTGGGTCAAAGGCTTAATTCATGCCAGGAAATAAGCATGGCAAACACAAACAGATAATGTGACTCATATGTATTTTCACAACAGACACAACCTATGTATTCAGACTTTACAGCCAACCATCCTGTGTCAAAATATGTGAATTTGTATTATCATGGTCACCTACAATTTAAGACAATAGCGTTACATAAAAATCTGAATGTCATTAATAGGACAAATAATAGTACCATTGCAATTAGTTTCCCACCTTAAAAACAGTATTGACTAAATTTTGTGGTAAGTTGCTGACTTTTATTCATGTATGTATACATGTATCGCCCACGTACGTTTTGAAATGGATTTGAGGGGTGAGGAAGGCTGATACCAGCAATACTCACGGGCATGTGCCAGGCTTAAGGCCCACAGCCTCAGGTACGAGGCAGTGTTGGAGATACAGCCCAGGCAATATTCAATGGTATGGATGGACTGGGTCAGGAATACGTCCGCAAAGTCAAACTGCCACATGGAAGAACACACAAGAAACGTTTATATGATGACAAGGCACCTTAATTACATCATTGCAAGCTGCCAGCTCTTTATTATTATCCTCATTCATTCATTCATTCATTCATTTTCTTCTGTTTATCTGACTTTGGGTCTCACAGGCAGCAGTCTAAGCAGAGATACACAGACACTCTCACACCAGACGAGACATAGAATCTCTCCATCTAGTCCTTAGTCTGCCCCAGGGTCCTCTACCCATTTGACACACCCAAAACACCTTCCCAGGCAGGCATCAATTTATCTTTATTATTACTTACTATTGCAAAGCCTGGAAAATTTTCAAGAATAATGGAACACTTTGAATGTGTATGTCATGTTCCAAAGTAGTGATTCATTTACATACACCCTATGAATAATACAACATAAAACAATCAAGCACAAAAAGAGGTCAGAAAAACATCATTCTAGAATTTCAGCCAGTTTGGCAGTAATGATGACAAAGAAGCTACAGGAGATAAGTTAGAGTGCAGAAAACAGGGAACCATTTTGGATAACATGGATTACATCCATCTTAAAGAATGGTCCGACCCAAAACCATGCTGTGGCTCACTCTGAACATAGGTTACGAGATGATTTACACAGAACCAACTGAAATCCACAGAAGCAAAGCCGTTCCTAAATCTCAAGATCTCTATACATTTATGAAACAAAATAACATCCCACACTTTTATGCTGCAATTCATGTTATTTAGCTAAAGAACAATGTGCACAATCAAGATGACTGGTCAACATCAGTTGTGACTGAGATTATGTACCGTACACTCTCAAATATGTTCACACTGAATGTGCAGTAATTACTCCAGCAGCGCTGGTCCAACTAACCTCTTCTGTTTGGTCATCTCGGTTGCCTGTGTGGTCACCATGGCTACCACCTTCCTCCATGTCATGTGCTCTCATGAGGGACAGCTCTTCATCGCTGCTTCGCCGCACACGCTCATAGCCCTGTAGTCAAATGTGTCAAAGTCATACCAGTATACTAACACCTACATAAAACAAGAACCAACTACAGTTTCTTCATAAACGTGAGTATTATAATTTTTAATACTGTAATTTTTATTCAAAGTCTGGTACATTATGATTAATTGTGTTTCAATAGTTTCTCCTTGGTGAAAGGAGATTAAGATTAATGAAGCCTGCAAAGAGGAATTCTAAAAAATATATATATATATATTTTATATATGGTATTTTGTCCATAGAAAAAAAAATCTAATACATTAATATATACAAGATTTAAAAATATGATACAGCCTACCAGGCTGTCTGTTCAGTTTGTCAGCGTCCACACACTACTTCTTGAGTATTCAATAAACAGTTATAAGCATTCATATGGTAAATAAAGGGATCCAATTCGTTGACTAATCAAACTGATTATCAAAATCACTATTAGATGCAGACCTTGTTCTGAAACATGGTTAATTTGGTAATTAGATCTTTTAAATAACAGGAAAATACAACTAATTAAATCTGACTAAGAAATGACCAACATGAAATTGAAAAGGGAAACCGAAATGTACAAGTTTTTCTGTAACAACAAAGTTCGCTAGTTTGATGACACACCTGGTAATTTTTCCCCCTTTATATTGACTAAGTTCTTTTTTAAATTTTTTTTATTTTTTACAAATGACTAATGACAGATTACAATTTAGTGGAACCCATTCCTATTTTTGCTTTTTCATGTATTGGTTAAATTAAAGTGACAACACTGAATAATGAAGTCAACATTCCTGAAGAACAAAACCATTCTCTGTCTGTCTCTCTCACACACACACAAAATAGTTTTATTAACCTATAATATATATCCAAACTGATTACAAGTCTCTTTGTCCTGTCAGACATAAACCAGGCCATCACAAGCACAGCACTAACCTTGTACATGCCCATGCCTTTGCTTCCGTGATTCTGCCAGTAGAGGTAGACTGGTTTCCCAAGTAACAATACTGGTACGGAGAGAAACGCTATAACTAGCAAGAACACCTGAAGTCCTGCCTGTTGGGACCAGAAAGGCACAAGGTCTGAGGGCACTTTCCTAGTATCCTAATTGGTCTATAATTAAACCTAGCAAAGCAGCCACCGCATGCAATTCCATAACTATACATATAAATTTCGGGAAACTGTAAAGCAGACTGAGCTTTAAAATTTTATGCCAGCAAAATAAAAACAAAAAACAGACAATAGTAAAAATAAAATAGTAAAAATGAGTACTTACTTGGCTATTTACAATAGCCATATACTGAAGGTATAACAGTGTAACATGAACTGCATTAATGTTATTCTAAAGCCTCTCACCATATTTGCAATCATGTACATGTCTACAACCAATTACAATTTATTTCAAATTTACCTGAATAATGTGTTATAGAATACACAGGGCTTAAATATACATCTGATCCACAAGCAATAACTATTTACACATTTCCAGGAAAAAAAAATCTGTGACAGTGCAACAGAGCAGTCACCTGTCCACGGTACAGTGGTGTCACAGCATCGCCTTGCATGAGGAACATGTTGATGAAGTGGATGAGGATACTAGGGGCCAGCCGTGAGTCTGCCACTGAGAAGAAAAGCCACTTGTAGATGATCATGAAGACCAGGTACCCAAAGAGGCATGTCAGGAAGAGCAGCTCTGGCAGGAACACCAGATAGACATTGAATTTCCTCTTGAAGTGCCTTGGAAGTACAAAGGTAAACCACGTAAATATGAGGTGTTCATAGAATGATGCATTTGTGCTCTCAAATGCAACATGCTCATACAACATCTGTTTTAAACCAGTAGTCGCCAATCTGTCGATTGTAATCGATAGGTAAATATAGATTACTTTCATAGTTGATCTTTAAGGATTAAAAATAGCTGATTTCCACCCACCAGAATTCTGTGGTAAACATATTTACCAAAAGTCCCAACTAGAACAGTTGGGACACACAAGAAATCATGTTTTTGATGAAGCTAGCTTACTAAAAGCAGGTTGGCTAGCAGTCACAATGGAGCGGCACCGATTAAGACTAAACATCTAGACTTTCACTCTGAATGAAAGTTTATTTCTATAAAACAAAGTGCAAAAATGTATATTTGCTTTTTATATATTTTATGTTCTATGTATGCATGTCATTTGTTAAATTCACTGTCAATATGGTCTGGCAAAACACATAGCATTACTCTGCATTTGTCCTGTTTTATGAGCTTTTATTTGTTAAGTTTCTAAAAGGTAGGTCTTTGCTTTCAGGTTCATGGGAAAAGTGATCTTGGCTTAGGAAAGGTTGGGCTTTAAGACACTGTTAACTGTTTATACACTAGGCAAGCATGAAGCACTTAACAAAAGCAGTTTCATGCTATATCTGAACATTTGAACATTAATAGGCAGATCTGCCTCTCCCATCCCATCCTTTTCCCCAGACACAGGTAAGGAGGTTAATTACAGGTGATTGAAGACTCCTAGGATGACCCCAAAGGTCATGTGAATGATACCCAGGATCACAGACATCTTCATTTTGTAGGAGTTCAGGAAAGTGAGTCGGTTTGTTGCCATATTCCAAATCTGCAACCACCAAGGAGAAGCTATTGAAATACGACTAATCATAATGGACCATGCTTTTAGATTGTACATTACCAAACATAAGTTTTTTTTCCTGTAGTACTTAATGGGTGAAAAAGTAAATTTATGACAGGAAATAGCCATGGCAAAAACAAACAGGAACTGCAACTGTTCTTCATTATGTTTAAAATCATCACAATAACGTGCCAACACATGAACTTACTGGGTCTATTCCAAAAGGATAGGGTCCATTGAAAACCCCTACAACATTGGGGTCAAGAGTAAGGAAGGCATTTGAGGTCAATGTTTGATTCCTTTGAAGGAAAAAGAAGATATACATATCATATTATACATATATAATTATAGACACATATTTTGAGCATTTAACAAGGATGATCAGAACAGACTTTTCAGGACCGATACAGCATTAAGAGTTATCCAATAGCAATGTCCTTACCATTTTTTTTTTTTTACCATTACATTAAAGTTCTATTTAAGTGTCATATATCTCATAGGGAAGCGTTACCCTTGTAATTTTTTCCAGATATACAGGGCATATAAGAAGGACAGAACATATTGTTTCAAATAAAAAATGTTTTACTAATAATGTGTACCCAAAATATACAAATCACATTAACATTTGTTTATATATCATTACCTACATCCATTGGTGGCCAATGAATGGGAGCATTACTAGTATTTAAGAAAATGTTCTCCCAAATTTAAAGTTCTGGTGTACTTACGTCCACTGATTCTCTGAAAACATGGCCTTCACACTCCAGCCAGAACCAAAGATGTTCAGAGACTTGGAGAAACAGTCGTTGTATATGAGCCCAGTATACACAGAGAAGAGGCCCATCATAAGGATTATGTAGCGGCCCTCAAAGAACATATTCAAGATCTACAAAGAACGTAGAGCCATGGGTTACAGCCCTGCAACTTCTCCAACACGTAGGGCGAGAATTACACTGAATCCACACAGGACTCTGCTTTACCTCGTTCCGTGAGCTCCGCAGTTTTCGGTTACCCTCGCAGAGCACCATCCACCAGGCAAAGAGGGACATGATGATACCATGGCCAAGGTCACCAAACATCACCGCAAACAAAAAGGGGAAGGTGATGATGGTATAAGGAGCTGCATGCAACAAGAGCACAAAACCAGACTGACAAACCTTTTTAATAACAAAGACTCAGCTATATGTAGACAGAGCTCAATACTGCATCATGCAAGATCACTATAAAAGGCCATTTATCTAGGTGGTAAATGATAACCAAAATTAGTGTATTCTATACCTGGGCTATAGAAAGTATACTCAAACATTATACTGATACAGTACACACTTATTTCAGGTAGGAAGGCAAACTGGACTATGTGCATCAGAAGATATGCATCCATTTTATGCTGGCACATTTTTCTTCTAGGTTTACAACACAAATGTCTAAAGTTAAAAGGACATCAAGATGTTTTTAGAGGTGTGAAAGTGGTACTGCAAAGCACTGATCTATACCCCTGTTCGGTAAACATTCTCTCGATCACATTCTACCACTTACTCTGAAGATTACAAGGTACTGTATCATAAGCATGCTACACTACAGCACACTGCAATATATAACAGAAATCGCCTGACTTATTTGACCTATGACATGGTCCTTCACATACAACTACTAGTTACCAACAGGAAACCACAACCTAATTGAACAAAAGAGAAAGATCCAATTTGTCCAAAAATGCAGCCATTTCATACCTTCTCATTTAACAGAAACAGCTGATGTATTTTTGCTCTATCCATTGCTGCTGGACCTGAGCAAACTTTTATGGTCTGTAACACCTTGCTGGTACCCTAAGGTGTTTTCGTGCAACACCAACAAGCATCTCTCTGTGCTTTCTGTTTCCTTTATCAGATTTTTAAAAGGTTTTCTTGATACAAGGAATTTGATGGATCTGGGCACTGGTTTCTAAGCAAGGCTGAGCTTGTAGAAAATATTGAATTGTTTTGAATACACATCAGATTCTCTGATACTTGAGTTTAATACAAACAAATACATTACTTTAGTGTTTTTTCAAGAAAATATTCATTTCCTCCCAAGAAAAGTAGTCCAAGTAAATTTTTTTTAAACATCCTTTCCTACATCACCTACACATCCTCAGGGTCAAACAAAATATAGTGCATTTTAAAATTCATCTATGGCTGGCAGTCGAAGTGCTGCTAGCTCTGACCTGGATTGACTTCTCTGTAGTTCCCCACACCGTAGGCATCCACAATGTTCTGAAAGCCTGAGGTGAACTTATTGGTTCTAATAAGAGTTGGAGGTGTGTCCCTGCTCGGAATCCGGTTCACAAAAGAAGGGACAGTAGCACCACTTTTTCTCTGCAAATGGTTAAAAAAATTATAATAGTTAAATTTATGTAGTCAACTATGAAAACAAGAAAGCATGTTTGAACCAGTTTTAAAATCTATTCTAGTAAACAGAATAAATGTTTTGAAACATTGGTGACCCTACCAACAGGCATTAGTACTGTAACCTCCCAATTGCAAAGCCATGATTTACAAAGAAAGAGTGACTTTGCAGCAACAAGGTCATCTAGTCAGAGGACGCCTACTGTGTATGTCATTAGTTGAATAAATCTGATAAAAACTACATCTGAAAACCTTAATTTGGTCCAGTGCACAAAACAGTTTCTGTGAGTAATCTGAGCCTTTTTGGGAGATGGTTTTCCAGATCAAATGATATGGCGGAAGAAATCCAAACGCAGCCCTAATTCAGTCTGCACATTCCGTATGACAGCTGGCAGGGACTCACCGAGGCCTCCTCCAGCGCCCTGCGAAGGGCAGGCAGGTCATTAACTGGACACCACACTTCCGCAATGAGACATTTGTTTGTGACATCAAAGCTGCACAGGTTCAGAATGTGGTAGATAGCCTTCATCTTCTTTACTTGAATCACCCACGTATAGACAGATTCAGACGCCTTGTTCAGTACCTGTTTTAGATAATCCTCTGTCCTATGAAGAACCTGGTGCCACAAGAAATACAATTATTTCACAGAAACATCTTGCGTCATTTCACGACTACTGGTTAATGCTAAATTTTTGACAGGATATACAAAGGGCAGACTGACATACATACTTATACATAAGGACATTTTCAAATTCTCATACTGATTTTGTTAATTGAAGGTGTTATAACCTCTTCCCAAAAACAAATACAAAACATGAGGACGTATTTGTTAGAAGAAAATAAAGAAAGTAGCGTCCATCACAAGGACAGACCCAAAAGGTAAGGCAGTATGGCAACAACTGGAAAAAATGTAACAGTAAGGAAGTAGTATCCAGGCAGGAATAAGGAGAAAATTGGTTTACTAATTGTTAGTGCTACTATTCAGGTTCCCAAAATCCCAACTTTAACAACTTTTAAACAGCCTGTTTAACCTTTGAGAGCAGCTCTGAGGGCTGCTGTTTCTCATGTCAAAAGACATCTTTAAAAAAATGTGTATGAGAAAGCTAATTTATAGAAACAGAAATAAAATTGTTATTCCAGTAAATATGAGGCTGACTACTTATTCTGAATGTACCAGTAGGTAACTAAGATATTGCATCACCCTGTTCTGCAAATTATCATAATATCAGGTGTAAGAACAGCACAAAAATAAAAAACACTCTCTGAAAGCTAAAATAAATCAAAACCAAACTAACAATTTATACATATATTCTGTATTTTTATATAATTAAGCATTTATTTACTATGTGCATTACATAGAGCAATGTAAACATGGGCATTAAGTAAAGTAAATTTAAAAATAAACTACTATGAATTAAATAACCCTAGTCTTCAGAATAGTGCATAAACCTTAGAACTGTTTTACATACTCTAAACATCAGAGTATGTAAGACACAGCCTTTTGGTTGAAGGGCACAGTATTCTAATTCCACGCGTCCAACTTCATTCAGTGGTTGGGATCCCTTACCCAACTGTTTATCCTCAGGGTTACGTGATATTCTAACTCCAGAAAAATAAAATTTGAGTTGTTTTGAAAAATCTGTTTTTTCTCTTAAAGAACAATTTAATTATATTTATTTTATGCATGAGTATCTGACCTCTGTGTTCTAAGGCCAGTGTTTTTTGACACTTATTTGGGGATTGCAACTGTTGTGTCTGTTACACACATAAAAACTCTGAGAAGTCTCTTTTGGACAAAAACAACAATAAAATATTATTATTTTTTATTATTAATAAAATTAAATAATTCTATTTTCTAATTTCCAGCAATGAAGGGAGAAGGGTTGGAGGAACTGTCATCTCTATCTATGAGTTTGTTCTTGCCTTTTCTCATTTATTTTAAAACACGAGACATTTGTGTTATTTGTTATTGTATTGGTTTTTGTGTTCATTCTGTTATGCATTGTAGCATCTTTATGAGAAAATAAAGTCTTCCTGTTTACATGAATAGCTGTTATATGATCTTCCTGGGTGACCTAAGACTTTTACACATTACTCCATCCATTTTATTAGATTATGTATTTATTATTTTATTAGAACTTTCATTTTTTACGTGTAACATAACCCGCCCATGATGTCACACATCGCTGAAGTGCCGTTCACGTGGTGGCTTGACTAAGAACAGACCTCTGCTGTACAAGGGCCAACTTCAGTGTAGCACAAAGAGTGTATTCATAAGTCATTAGCACTTTACTGAGCATTCTGCATTCTGTTTTCAATATATGACTCACATTCATGTTGACTTCAATGATAAATAATTTGCTCACATGAGATCAAGAAGCTCTCCGGTGATGGCAGTAGATTCGGGGGGGCTTAACATATTCTGGAACAGAATCAATAGGAGACTTACAATATTTAGGTCTTGAATTCGAGTCCTGAGCCCTTCAATTACTTCCTTCCTTTCTTCGTTACTGTTTGGGTAGGGGTACAGGTGACAGTGGTAACTGTAGAAGAAATGTAAAACAAAGGGAAAGAAGAGGAAAAACAATATTTTTCTATCAAGAGCAACATGTAGTGATGGTTAAAAAAAGAAGACAAAAACCCCCCTTACCAGTCACAGATCTTTCTCACTTTCTGTCCAATCTGGTCTCCCCAGAAGGAGATCAAGAAGACGACACTTTTGGTGATTTCACCCTATAAAACATTTACATTTTATTTATTTAGCAGACGCCTTTGTCCAAAGTGACTTACAAGGATAACAGTACACGTGCATGTCACAAACGAGGCCAATCAGTATTGGAGAATCTACCAACAATAAGTGCTGTCCTAATATCACAGTACACCCGATTAAATCTGTCACACAAGTAGAGCATAAACAACACAAAATTACAACTAGACATACACTTTAAATCAAGTGGCCAACTTTGGAGTTACAACATAATGAGTAGAAAGTTTAAAACACAAAGACAGTTGACTGTATGGAATTTCAGCTGGGTGATACAGAGATGCTAGTCTTAAAATCAGAAACAGCAGCATGTAAACCAACCTCCACCCCCCAAAACAGTACAATCTAACTTTATATACATTCTGTGCTGGCTACTGTACAATCTCAATTTATATGTATTCTGCGTTGGCTACACACTCTATGCACCGTGCCTGGCTGCACCACACGCTTGTCAATGCACACACCGTGTCTGGGTCCTCCACACACTCGTCAATCTCAGAGTAGCTCAGGATCGTGTAGCCTTTGCACACTCTCCACAGCATGCGTTCAAAAGCCTCGATCTTCACCCGGTGGATCAATCCTGATATAAACCTGCACCAGGAAGGAGAAGTCTCCGTTACCTAGCACGCTCACTGTGCAGAAATGCCGCTAGACTCTCTTGGCTACTCTACTCTTGGAAATTGACCCTTAGTGAAGAGAATTTTTTTCAAGGACACCTTGGTCGTCATCATGTATTTTTCTTTTTACCAAATACTCCACAACAGAAGTATTTTTCAACTCTTGCACTGCTAAATACAGTTAACTTTTTTAAGCATTTGTACTCACACTGAATTTTATCAATTTTAGCAGTTATTTTGCAGATACCCAGGGGCCTGGAAGCCCGATTTAAGGAAAAAATGTGTGAATAGCATTATAATCAGGGACACCATAGAATCAAAAATAAGCTTAGTACTGAAGGACAAATTAGACAAAGCGAGGAAATGTGTGTTCTTTTTAAGTAGGGACTTAATGAACATTGACTAACTGAACACTTTAGTAGCTCAAAATCCTGCATTACAGGTACAAGATGGAAAATTCTCATGTAAATACTGATTTAAGTGCAGTCCCACAAAACTGTAATGTAGGAAATAAACACTTGAAATCCATGATGAATGGGAAAATTGTGCACTTGCAACCACTGCCTTGATTAAGCCAATGAGAACCAATAAATTATCTTTGAGAAGTGGTGTAAATCAGTCATTTATCAACAGAACATAATCCACAGAGGTTTGCCTTTTAAAGCCAAAGTAACAAACTCCTGGTCAAAGCAATGCACTTTGAAGATATATACCCAAGTTTGGCACCTAGCCGCTGCATGCTGGTATAGTCCATCATGGAGTCCTTCTCCAGGAATGGAAATTCTTCATACTGTGCCTGTGGAGGCTCGCGCTGGACACCACAGACAAAAACAGAACCATAAAAAAGGTTAGTTGCTGCACATTCTGAGTTTGCCAAGTAACAAAATGTTCTTATATCCACATAAGGTGTGTCACGTGTTAAACCATCTAACCAATCAGTCGTACAGGGCGTTTCTTAATTTCTAAGACAAATCAGGATGAGCAGGTTGAATGGTCCTGCACACATCCTCAAAGACATGGTGTGTACACAAATGGAGCACAGTTAAAATTCATGCTTATAACCTGTATTCATATTCCTAATGTTTGCGATTTCAAACAAAACTCAACCATTAATATTACAAAATTGCCAAAGTGGCCATCATCAATGTAGCCACCAGAGAAAGTTCCACACCCAAATTAACCAGCATTCAATTTAAAAACTTTCACTGTGCTCTAAAACTGATGGCCATTTAATATGGAAATTCACTTACTACAAATAATGACTTCGGACATGTTTATTGTAGAATTTACAGGAATCAGACCTTTCTTCAGATTTTGATTTGGTTGGATCTTTTTTGGTTACTGTATACACTAGTATACAAGTCAACCTCATGGATAAGTTACGGAAATAATTTGGCGCTAAACTAGCAAAATAAAAAGCTGAATAAAAAGTTAAAAGTTTCTTTATTAGGGCATGTAAATATCTGTTGATTATTAGATACTTCTTTAGATACTTTATGCAACGTTAAGGTAATACTGCTTGGTAATTCATTAAATATTACCTTAACGTTGCATGAGGACTAAAGAAGTATCTAATAATAAACAATTATTTACATGCCTTAATTAAGAAACTGTTATTTCAATATTTGGCTAATTAAATCTGTCACTGTTCATCAAGTGCCTCAGCCCATTTAGTTTTATTTCAATATTAATCCATAACCATCAAGCATAAATTCCTGCATGAAAGGACCTCACTTTGACTTGATCAAAAAACGAATGTAGGTTCCAGCCTTTGAAGTTTGCTTTAAATAAGCCTCATCATTGGTTGAAGTATCTAATGACAGGAATGCTCAATATTGAATCTGCAAATCCAACCTAAAGTGAAATGTCTTACTAATGCACAGTGAAAGTATTACCAAACTTAATAATGAACTATATCAACAACATAAAGAAATAATTAATCTGCAGTGTATGAATACTATTTAAAAATCCATAGTCTTTAACAGTATTGCCCCAAGTAAAAAAATTACAAACTTTCTGCCAGAATTTTTTTTTTTTTTTTTTTTTTTAAAAAGGACAGCACTCTCTGATCACCTGAGGAAGGACCGTATGGTCCGAAACGTCTGTTTGTTTGTCTAAAACTCCAAATTAAAAAATTTTTGGTACAGAGAGTGCTGTCCTTTCTTCTTTTTTTCTTCTTTTGATAAAATTGGATTTTTTTGGGGGATTCAGCACCCTGACCACTACTCTGGTACAGCACGCGCTATTATAATAAATAATTTTTTTTAAGATTTTATTTCACACATATTTCACCATTAACCTTTAACAGTGAACAGTTTGTGCACATGCATGTTAATGGAAGTCTTTTCCAGTCTCAGCCATTGACTCACACTCAGCAGACATGCTTTATAACCAATATTCATTCACACATCTATAAAAATTTGAGAAATTATATTGAGATGTGGATACATGTACCCTGTTTTTCTGCTCATTTTTAAAACAAATTCCTTGACTTATTCACAAGTATATACAATAATTTTATATCACTCACAGTGTAACTATATAAGAAACCACACTGGGGTGTTAGCACCACTTCAAACACACACAATAGACCCTTGTAACACCCTGGACCCTCCTCTCCCTGAAGGCTCACGTCTGTCTCACAGTCCCATCCCATAAACCACTGCACCAAGAGCATGTGACTGCAAAGGAACAGCAAGTCCATTAAAGCCCAGCAAAACACCCTACGAACTTAAAGGCCAACTGCAAGTCACACCCTCAACTTCATCAAGAAGTGCTCTCAAAATGGCTACATATTCCCTGCAGTTAGACATCTCCAGAAATGAAATGTAACTTATACAAGTAGGATTTTCAGTGGCGATGCACATCTTTAGCTAAGAGCTCACACATGTAGGCATGGCCTACCTCGGCGCCGCGTTGCACAAAGCTGGGTGCAATGTTCAGCACGTGCATGTATTCCTTCAGCTCCAGCAGGTTCTTCTGTAGTTTATCCTTGTTCCTGGTCACTTCACTGAGCTCCACTTCCAGCCTCTGCAACTGTTCCTGAGCACAGCAAAAAAAAAAAAAAAAAAAAATCAACAAACAAAGAGAGCAGTATTACAACATCACCTATTGTTTCTCTACTTTAGATAGCATCTTTCCCATTTAAAGTACTGCTGCTTTACTTACAGATATACAAAACATCTACAAAGTATAATAAAGATGTGACAAATACATGCATTGAACATTGTCATGTGCACAAAGAGGCTATGAACATCTAAATCTGAGTTCATAAGATTCATATTTCTTGCAATATTAAATGATACTAAATTGGTTTTTAATAAACACAAAGAAATGGACAGTTTGGGTACTCTTACCATTATTACCAGTACATGTTTGGGCAGAGGAGCAACAGGGTTGACCTCCCTATCTGGAAGTGGAATGTCTGCCTTCTTGATCTCTTTCAGTAGATATCCTGTGACAGAAGGCAGCTCTTAAACATGAGATATCTATTGCACCAACACAAACCCGTAACTTCCGCAGGTCTGAAACAACAGCAAAGTATCATTATCTGTTGACACAACAAACAATTTAATATGTAAATAATACTCCCCACACAGACAACATACAGCTTTAACATTACACATCCATTGAAACATACACGTGCATGCGCACACACGCACGCATGCGCACACAGTACCGTGTCATGCCTGAGTAACAGCTTATAGACTGAATTCTTCAGGTGATTAAGAATAAAACTGCACACAGCAATTCCTGTAACAATGGCTCATGCTGTAACCTGATCCCTTGTCAAGCAGGAACACATATTCTAATCAGCAGTTAGCCTTTCCCTTTCTATACTTAAGATTTAATTTTGAGCTGTGGCTTCAAATTTAGCCAAGGTTTAACTGCAATGCAAAGACAACTGGCAAACAGCGCAGAAAAAAAACTGCATCTCTGACACTGGAAATGTAATAGAACCACAACAGCAAAAGGATCAACATGCGTTTTAGAGCAGCCTTAACCTGTAACAACTGCATGAGTGTTCATAAATAGAATCTGTAGTCAGATATGCATTAGAAAAAACACACTTTAAGTGGCTATAGATGACAAACTTCATCTTCTACATATTAACAAATAACATCTAAATCATAGCAAGGCAATCTACCAAAACGAGATAAACTTCCTGTGAGAGCTTCCGCTATTCTACATATTTATTGTTTCCAGAAAAAGCTATTTTTTAAAATGGTTTTATGTCATTATATGTTACAAGTACTGTCATAACGTGCAGAGGAGGGAAATTTAATAATATAAACATGCACAGTTATAACAGCAAACTTACTAAAAATGAGATTAAGTTGTTCTACCACAATGGCCACAGATTTGCCATTTTCCTACCCAGAATTCGCTCCATCTCCTCACATCTCTTGATCTCACTGACGAATTTTCGCTGGAACGAACTGACGCTGGGGTTAAGCTGAAATAAGAGAATTTACCAAAAATTACCTTATTATAATAACTATAAAAATTACCTTACCGTCAATGTTATTTAAAATAGCCAAAAAGTGGCCCACTATTAAAAATATATATATATTTATCACAGTAGGGTGTACTTTAAATGTCAACTTTACTCATTTTCAGCTATTTCACGTCACTGACTACTGATGACACTACAAACAGAAAGTTATTTTGTCCACAAAAACACTGCAATAAGTTTTTTTTTCCTGTCCAATGTTAATCATGACATCTGATGAAGCATATGACCACACGTGTTCCCAAGGATTCCCTGGAATGCCAGTAAGCTATCCCTGCCCCCCCAAAAAAGAATGTCTGCTAAAGAGTTGGACAAAAAGATGGCTCTTTATCTTTTAAATCATCATTCACTGAACCACACAGTATTTTATTCAAGGAGTTGTCTGTCACCAGGATAGGTATCTCTGTCACCAATGTCCACAAGTGACTAAATACAATTGCCATATTTTGATAATAATTGTCAAAGGATTGTCAAATGTATACAGATTTGTTTATACGATGTTTCACTTTATCTATTTACCAACCCATGGATGATCGAAAAATACCATGATGTCATAAGCAGCCTTGAAAAAAAAAAAAGGCCTGCATAACATTCATTACCCGAGGTGTTGCAATGCAATGCTCAGCATAACTCCACTAATAAGTTAGTATCCGGCACAGCATCTTAGCGCTGCCAAGTTTTAAAACAAGTCACTCGCATGTTATACACTGATAACTTCAGATGTGTCCACGTCGACTACATTTTCTAGTGATGTTCTGATAAATTTCTCATCGTGTCCAAATGACAATTTAGTCCGTCCTGAGTTCAGTTGAGGCCCTTCGATCATGCATCCACGGAGCTCAGGATGTACAGGAATAAACACTGAACTCTGACACATTAACTTTCAGCACTTACGTCTCTGAACTCCACCAGACCCAGCTCTCCCAGCTCGCAAATACAATCATACGCTGAGCCGGACTGAAGGAAGAGCTGGGCCAGGCACACCTCTTCGCTCCGGAACAAGGAGCCCATGGTGGTTTCGCTTCCCAGTCTAGGGGCTGCTGGCCGCACGGCTCCCGGTGTCGGACACTCGGCTACCTGCTGCTGTGCGCCTTCCGGTTCTCCAACAGCGTGTCACTCATTAGCTTATTGTTGACAAAGTCGACAATCCTGCGCTGCTGCAAGGCTCAGCGGCTCGTCATCAGAACTTATCTTCGTTGTCGTTGTTAAAGGTAGTTGGCAAACGTATAAAAACAAAGCTAGCGCGGTGTTTCACCTGTCCTGTCCTTTGGCTGCCGCGTTTCTTCAGTTTACGCGTTACAGGTAACATTACACGCTACGAAACTAGCTAGCTCGGGGAGTAATTTACGCAGAATGCGTAACACGATAGCGACAGACAGTGACACCAGCTAACTTTGAAAGTTAAAAACGCTTATCGTATGGCCTCGGCCTTATAGATATCGCTACACGAATCATCCTACGTGATAACAGCTGCTTTGACATCGGTGTAACTTAAACGCCCATCTATAAAGTGCTGCTGATACACTGCAGTTCTCGTCCACGTAGTTTCACCAGCGAGTAAGAGAGAGGCCGACCAGAAATGTTCCCTTCGTTTGGGCGGAGAATGTAGTGGGGGGGGGAGGGTTTACGGGGATTAAGGGTTTACAGAATGTTAGTCTGATATACTAATGTGTTATTACTAATATTTTTGTCATATGGGAATCCTGACAGTTCTTTGTCTATTACATTGGACAACAATTGTGTATAAGTTGTTTGCTTTTAAGAAGGATGATGGTAACTATTATATATTTTGATGTACTGAATTTAAAAATGACAAAAATATTAACTGTTTTCAAGATGCATCATATTGCCAAAAGTATTGGAACGCCTGCCTTTACACGCACATGAACTTTAATGGCATCCCAGTCTTAGTCCATAGGATTCAATATAGAGTTGGCCCACCCTTTGCAGCTATAACAGCTTCAACTCTTCTGGGAAGGCTGTCCACAAGGTTTGGGAGTGTGTCTATGGGAATGTTTGACCATTCTTCCAGAAGCACATTTGTGAGGTCAGGCACTGATGTTGAATGAGAAGGCCTGGCTCACAGTCTCCGCTCTAATTCATCCTAAAGGTGTTCTATCAGGTTGAGGTCAGGACTCTGTGCAGACCAGTCAAGTTCCTCCACCCCAAACTTGCTCATCCATGTCTTTATGGACCTTGCTTTGTACACTGGTGCGCAGTCATGTTCCAACATGAAGTACTGTTCCTACAAAGTTGGGAGCATGAAATTTTCCAAATTGTCTTAGTATGCTGACGCTTTAAGAGGTCCCTTCACTGGAACTAAGAGGCCAAGCCCAACCCCTTAAAAACAACCCCACACCAAATTTTACACTTGGCACAATGCAGTCAGGCTAGTTCCATTTTCCTGGCAACCGCCAAACCCAGACACATTCATCAAATTGCCAGAGAAGCGTGATTCGTCACTCCATAGAACACGTCTCCACTGCGCTAGAGAGTCCAGTGGCAACGTGCTTTACATCACTGCATCCGACGCTTTGTGATGCAAGGCGTGGATGCAGCTGCTCAGCCATGGAAACCCATCCCATGAAGCTCTCTACACACTCTTGTTGTGCTAATCTGAAGGCCACATGAAGTTTGGAGGTCTGTAGCTACTGACTCTGCAGACAGTTGGCGACTTCTGTACACTGTGCGCTTTAGCATGCGCTGACTCCACTCTGTCATTTTACGTGGCCTACCATTTTGTGGCTGAGTTGCTGTTATTCCCAGTTGCTTTCACTTTGTTATAATATCACTAACAGTTGACCATGGAATATTTAGTAGCGGTGAAATTTTCACAGATGGACTTATTGCAGAGACAGCAACCTATCACAGTACCACACTTGAATTCACTGAGCTCCTGAAAGCAACCCATTCTTTCACAAATGTTTGTAGAAGCAGTCTGTATGCCTAGGTGCTTGATTTTATACACCTGTGGCCATGGAGACGATTGGAACACCTGAATCCAATGATTTGGAGTAGTGTCCCAATACTTTTGGCAATATAGTGTATTTGCATTTTACATTTTAGGCCTATATATACTGTGTACATATAATACAGTATTAACAAATTTTAAACCTAGGTCTTTAATGTATTCTTGCTTTATATTCACCATATGCTTTATTGGTACAAATCAGCAAAATGGTATGTAAATTCTAAAACATAAAGGAACCTGTTACTTATTACATGTAAGTGAAGAGGTTGGTACTCTATTAAGTATGTACTATACACCTGTTGGTTTGTCTCTTTTATTCCTTGAACGGATTACCTCTTGTTACTGTCCAGCGGTAACCTGCAAGCATTCTTGCCCTGAGACCTTTTTTCATTGTGCCAATATCCTGATGAAATTACTCACTGTGTTCATCATATCTTGAAAACTAGATCATTGTGACAATTGTAAGCATCACTCTACCTTTTATTATTTGTGTACCTTTTTAGGTTATGTAAGCATTTCACTGTATGTCATACTGTGTATGGTTATGTATGTGACAAAAATTTGAATTAGAATTTTCAGCAACCCAAAATTACCCAAATTAGACTATTTTTCTTTCAGAAGCATTTTGGTTATAAACCAGATTTTGCCCTGGCTCTGTTTTGTGATGTATGATAGTCTTCTAGTAAACATCATGGCAAATACATTTGCATGATTGTGTAATAAACTTAATGGCCCTATATATCTGAATGTTTCATTCTTGTTTGGCTTGGGAATCAAGGTTATATTGTCTTGTTTGAGGGAAGTGGGTAATTCACCTTCATGACTTGCTTCTTGAAAAATCCTTACAAAAACTTTTGTAGTATTTCTGTGTCAAATCGTCATTAGTTGGGAACTAATTTTTTTAGATTATTAATATAAGTAATTAATTACCTCTTGAAAATATATCTCATCATCACATACTTTCTTTTATATTTCATACATTTTTAAAATATCTATGAGCAAAATTTCCAAAAATACATGTATACCTGCAGTCAGTAAGGTTGACAAATACAGGTTTTGGCAGAACTGAGCTAGGAATTTGAACATATCACATTTATTATGACTTTACTAACTAAAGCACATTCATTATTACATTTCTTAAAAGGAAAAATATACAGTATTTTGTAGTTTCTTTCTTTCCTCCAACCCCTTACATCTGGGTATTATAAACACTCCACTGGCTTTCTCTTCATAAATATCTTCTAATTCAGTCTGAAACTATTATAGTTTATGTACATCAATATCTGTTAAACATCAGTATTTTCCTATACATTTCAATTTTATGTAATAATCCTCATCTTTGTCTTTTTGATTTTCCTAGAGATTTTCTACTTCAGTGGATTCCTTATTTCAAACTTTGCAAATTCCTAGCACTGCCCATAGTTTCCTAATATACAACCCTGTTTCCAGTATTTAACTATTATTTTCTTTATTTCCTTATTCAATTTCTCATTTTCAAGTTAATTTCCAATAATTGTGATCCTGCGGCCAAAACAATTAGTCACTTTAAAAGAAATTCCTTTATAATCTGCCATAACCAAAGGCATCCAAGTCTGTTTCAATTTTATATATAACGTAACCAAACGCATCTTGCACTGAAGTGAAAAATCTTAATTGCTCCAAATGAACATAACTTTCCCAGAAAAGCTTTCATAGGAGGGGCCCATTTGTCTATACTTCCATTGAACAGCGTATTAAAATCACCTCGCCATATCACACTGGCAAAAGGATATTAAGAACTATAAGAATGGACTCCTGGTTCAGCCCAACCTGAATTTGAAACAAAATTCAGGGAATGTAGTTGCAGTGAGAGTACAAAAGGTCTGGAAAGCAAATTCACATGTTCATCAGAAGACACAAATAACATCCTGTAATGACATACACAATATACAAAGCAGCAATTTATTCATAAATACATAAATTTATAATTTTCATTAAAAAATAACAATAATCAAATATACAGAATTAAAATAGTAAAGGTCTGATTTAAAGCAGTACAGACACTATAATTACAATTTGCACTTTAAAATCAGCGCAATATGCCACAAGATTATGTTTATATACCCAGATGCAAAAAAAAGTCATTCAATTGATAAGTGTTCATTTTACAAAGCGAAATTGAATTTTGTTAATTTTTCCAGAAGGCCTTTCCTATTGTAATAATGAATAATGAATAAAATGAATAATGAATAAAATCATATTCAGTTGAAACAGTAAACTCAACCAAGATATGACTACCTCATATAAAACCTTGTGGGCTGAAATATTTTCATTAATTGCTTAATAATAATAAAAAAAAAAACTAATTCAGATTAAATATAAATTCTGACTATTCCTAAACAAGTCTCACAAAAGGCGAGACCATCACTTGATAATGGCTTTTGTAAACCTGAATGTTGCTTTGTGATCTGTCACACTTCACAAACGTGTGTAAAATGTAGGCAGGTTTATCACACAAAATCTGTGAACACAAATGACTTCTGCTTATTGTACAGTAGTGATGTATGCCAGGATAAAGCTTCAATAAGGGAGTTTTGTCTTGAGTGTCAGTCTGACAAATTCAATGTTCAAGTATTTTTACTAATCTTAATATTTTGATTTCTCAGTTAATCACAGATCTTATGCTGGCTAAGTCCCAAAGATGGTCGTTCACAGCGCTTTTGTTGTCATTGTTCCAGCATGTAAGCCACATCAGTTCTTTGTATTTAGGCAAAATGATGTTGAGCAGTGACTTTGGGCTCTTTCTTTCTCTTGGCCAAAGCACTTGCTTAATGCTTGCATGACTAAATACCTAAATACATCCTTTAAGCTACAGCACTGCTCCACGCCTGACGCATCTGCCTGCATGGTGTTCCCAGCAAGGAGGCCGCAATGAAAAAGAACACCAGAGTCAGTCCCTTAGCAAGAGACATGGAGTATGGCTCCCCTGGGTGACAGAGAACAAAACAAAGGCATGCGTTTAACTGCTAACGAGTCAGCTACAGCTGAAAAGTCAATTGACTAAATAATCAACAAGACTGGACAGGAATGTTATTCACAGACATGCAGCAGACATATATCAATTTATCCTTGTTCTTCCATGTTACTGAGGGCTCCTGTACTTGAGAGTATAATCTAAAATGCCAGTAGTTAATAAAATTTTACCAGTATAGTATCTGGTGAAAGGGTACAGCAGCTGGGGCCAGCAAACGTCATTCCTGTCACAGTCATATTCTGTGAAGTTGATCTGGAATCTGCTGGACAAAACAGTGTTCAGAGCACATGACAGAAAAAAGGGCTGTTGGTGTAAATGCTGGGTAAGCTCTAGGCATGACCCATGACACTGCACCCTCAGCCCCTGAATGTCCTATTTTCGTGGGGCTGAAGTACCTGTGTGGGGATGAGAACACAATCCAAGCAAATCAAGCACTTTGATTTGAGTACCAGTAGCCCAGTAGTCAAGGGGGAAGAGTTTACCTGGTTTTGGGCTGTGCACTTTGTGCAGGGAGATCAATGAAAGTAACAGCAGAAGTTACAGGAAAGGCCTGGGTATAGGAAGGATTTTGACAAGGCTGAGAATCTCCACCCCCACACTCCACCCTCCAGGTCTTCAGAGTGTAACTAGCAGAACAAACCAAATGACGGTTTAACATATGCACATGTAAAACTAAAGCAGTTGCACGATAAACTGATTGTGGGTAATATTAACATGCATGGCTTTACACTAGGTTACGATAAATAGTGGCTGACAGCATGTGACACTCACACCCACTGTAGGGTCCAATGCCCGATTCTACCCATCTCTATCTCATAAAAACATATATATATGTGAACAAATAAATTAATACATGACATGCAGGCAACTTGTAATATCTGCTTTGACTGTCCGTGATACCCACCTGACCTCCATGGCTTGGATGAGTCTGTTCTGGGCAGCGCCACTCCCCACCACCGTGGTATACACCTGAATATTCAGGTGGGAAGGGACGTCCTTACAGCTGCCTGCAGGGCTTCCCTCAGAGCTACTGGCATTCAAGGGGACGTCTGTTTGTCAAAGCATCCACAATGTGACCAAGGAAGCTAATTTTACCATACAGTTCATACAACTCTGGACACGTTAGTTACAATGACAAAATTATTCTGAAAAAGTTACAATAAAAGAGATTTCTTCAACTGATTCATGTGCAAAACGGCATCTTTGTCACACAATGCAATTCATAATTCATGCCATAATGAGATGAAAACTAACAGGTAATGTTCATCCAGTCAGCCAGGCTCAAAGCATCAGGGTTCCCATTCCTGGCCACATACTGCGCTGTCACTAAACTACTTAGACCTCTGCTGATGGCTTCCCTGTTGAAACACACAGATTAAACCAAGGCAGTAACAATATACCTCATATTTCTGTTATTCCAGACTTGTTGTTTATGTTAAAAGAGCAAATATTGCACAAGATTTATTAAATAATTATTTACCTGCAGGAATTACATTAAAAGTGTTTTGTGCAATAGATCTGTTCACATTGATATAGGTTGTAATACAACTGTTCCATGGAATCTTGCATGCAATGCAGCACTGTGTGTAGTGTGTAACATGTGGTAAAGGTATTGTGTACAGTGTGTAACACACCTAAGGTGATGGTATTGTGTGCAGTGTGCAACATACCTGAGCTGACTGCACTGGGCCAGGTTCTGCACACCGATGCGTACTAGACACCCCGATGTTGCATTGTATCCAAACAGAACTGGACGTTTACTAGCTGAAGCGCACAGCCCCTCACCCACTGAAAGAAAGAAACAGACTTCAATGGCTAGCACAGATTAAAAAGAGGCGCAGGCTGTCTCCATGGCGATAGAAGCTGTACCTGGCTGCCAGAGACTGATGGGTGTCCTTAGAATGATTCCCGTATCTTTGTCCACAGAGCCCCCCAATATGGGCTTGCCAATAATGTAACCTGAAACCCCATGAAAATCAGCTCAAGATAAACATTTCCTTGCCACATGTGAGCATCATAAATCAACATCAATCGCATTACAGCCAGCTGGATACTAATCTGCATCTCTTTAAATACAATGAATACTGCAAAAAGCTACTAACCAGGGTTGCCAGAGTTGGGCTGGGCAGAGGAATTCCCATTGACAAACACAGCTGAAAACCTGATTGTTAGAGGAACTGTGGAAATGCAAAGATCAATTTCCATTTTTCCAATTTTTTCAGAACTCAAAATCCAATGTAAATCTGAAAGGCATTGCCATATGTTAAAAGACATATAATGGCTTACAATGTACCTTCTAAAATTACGGCTCCTATGGTCTGAACAACCACGATTTCAGTGAGGCCATTAGCGCTCCAGAAGAAGGTATAGTCCAGGGCCAGGGTGACATTCTGACACAGCTCACTCTGGTTCTGCTGCTGGTCTACGGACACACAAGTTAACAGCTATAAGAAACATTTAGTAAGTAATGTAAAAACCCTTGACTCCCAGCTTCGACCACACAAAGCATAAAATTCACTTTAAAGTTACTGTGGGCAACTTTTTTCCACACTAAAAAATGCATTTTTAACTCTTAATGACTTAAATTTTAGAATTAAATGTCTACACAATATTCAGGGTTTCCGATGGGGCTTTGGAAAAGTGAGTCCCTGGGACCCAGTCACCTGTGAAAAACTGGGTCCCTCTTGCTTATTACTGAACCCGTTTTACCAGCATATAAATTTAAATGGAATGTTCAACAAATAAATATGATGCCTCAGTCCAAAGTTGATTATAAAGAAACAAAATTTGATACTGGTTCATTAATTTATTTTGTAGAAACAAGACAAACTCTTCATATACGCATCGTACACTATTTAATAAATTGCGTAATCTACGCAATTAATTCTGCGTCCGAGGTACGTAATGATCTTCGTTAATCTGCGTCCTTTTCAAATTCTGTATGTATTTTTGCGATGTGAACGGCGTCATCTGAAACCCTGATATTGTGTACAAACAACTCAAACTTCTTTAGCAGACTGTCAGTTCTCTTAGGTAAAATGGATAATAAATTTACACAGGAAATGATCGATGCCTGAACACATCTCTGAGAAGAAACGAGAGATTAAATTAAGGTAACAGTATATTTTGCATACAGCCGTGTTCAGTACAAGTTGAGAGAGTGTTGCAACCATTTGCTTCAGTTATCGTGATGTCATTTTCACTGCCTACATTCTAATGCTCTCAGTTTAGGATTTCTTACATCACCTGTACAACAGGTAACACAAGGTGGCAAGGTGCCTACCATCTGACACACCAACTGATTTCAGATGAGTACGTACAAGATAAGCACAAGATATAAACACAGAAATCAAAACAAAAAATTATACAAATAAGAAAATGTGTCCAAAAATAGTACAAAAAACGTCTTCTCACTGCACAGCTCAACAGGAAATCAGGATCATATGACATCTGCTTACCAAGACCTCTGCACAAGATTTCTTGATATCACTGGTTTTGTGTGTGCTATAGTGCACATGAACTATCTTATATTGGTCTGGATGTAATGTCTGTGGTCGCCTTCTTGGTTATAATTACATCATCTTTTAACTTTCTTCATCTGTGCTGCTGCATGTCGTCACTGCTAGGGTTATACTAACTTGGAATGGTGGTGTCTCTTTGCCAGGAGAAAAGATAGGGCTCTGTGGCACTCAGCTGCTCAGTCTGCCCAGGACTGGACACAAAGGGACTTAGGTCACCAGCCACCACTCTTTCCACACCAACAGTAATCACTCCTGTGAATCAGAATGCAGACAGCAGGATTTACTGAACAAAAGGTGCTCAGACACACACATACACACATGCACACACGCATGCACACAGAAGCAACATTCATGTGCAAGGACCATAAAATACTATACTAAACTGTAAAAACATTCATATGGTACGCCTGAATGTAATTTGAAGCTAATGGTAATTTAATATCATACACAGAATTGTATAGGTTTCATGTGCTAGCCTGGTAACCCAGAAACAAAAAAATTAATTATTCACAAGCAATTTGGGAATATTAAAATATACCCCAAATCCAAAAAAGTCGGGACATTTTGTAATGGCAAACCATGTTAATCGACAAAGGTTTCCTGAAGTATTCTTGAGCTCATGTTGTATTATCTTTTATTGTCCGACATCAGCTTGAGGGATCGAAGATTATGCGCTTTCAGTGTTGGCTTTCATCCTTGGCCTTTACGCACATGAATATTACTGGATTCTTTACACCTTTTGATGATGTTATGGACTGTGGGCCTAAATTTCTCACAATTGCACATTGAGCAACATTATTCTTAAACCGACTATTTTCTCATGCAGTTGTGAGCATAGTGGCAAACCTCTTCCCATTCTTGCTTTTCAAAGATTGACTCTTACAAAATGCCTCTTTTATACCTACTCATGACTATCACCTCTTACCAATTAACCTGTTTACCAGTAAAATTTTTCATTTTTTTTTTTTTTTTAAATTGGTTTTTTGAACCTTTCCCAAGTTTTTTGAAACATATTACAGCCATCATTATTTCATTATAATCATTTATTTACAAAACACAATACAGTTGATCAGTTTCAACTTTAAATATGTTGTTTCTGTGCTATATTCCACTGAATTTATGTCAAGAAAGATCGGTAAATCAATGCATTTTGTTTTTATTTACTTTTTACAAAACCTCTCAACTTTTGGGTAATTGGGGCTTTATATCATTCAGAACAGAAGGTTTGGGATTACCTCCCAGTCCATCCCTCACTTGAAGGTTGAGCACAGGAGGTGCTGGGCAGGACAGGAGACTGACTGGGCACCACACACGAAAGTTCTGCAGGAATGCCACTGGGGCGTTGTCCACACATTGACCTACCAGAGATTGCTGCAGACATACTGGGTTATGGCACACACCATAAGAGAAATACACCGGTTTACAAATTACCAGGTTGTGGGAGCTCAGAGGGTAAATGTTGCAAATTGATGATAGAGAGTAATTCCACAGCTCCTAACCTGGGGGATTGTGAAATATCGACCATCCGCTGTGAAGATAGGATCCCCCTGGCGGTACGCACTTAGAGGAAGCGGCGCAGTGAGAGCAGGGACCTTGAAGGACAGCACACTTGTGGGTGTGCTACAGACAGAAAACATGTCATTAGGAAAACATGTGCTACTCCATTCTCAGAACAAGTTAACACAACAAAGAGCAGGGAACATTGTCAAACAGGGTTTCAAAGCAACACAGCTGCATTTCAAATCAGTGCATAGTGCTGTAGTTGTACCAAACACTTTTGAATCACTGGTTATCCCAAGTTATACACATCACATCCAAGAACTGCCATTGTGACCATAATTTAGCATATACTGCTAACAGACAGATATTATTCATCATGCCTTTGGCAAATACTAGAATTGTATTTGTCCAGAGATGTCACGTGGGCATACATTAGTTTCATGGAATGGCACATGTAAATCCAGCAGCCTGCTTGTTTAATTCAACATTCCAATTCTGTTAAAGGGACTTATTACTTCAGTGAATAGTCTGACCAGACCATCTATCCTTACAGGTACTGCATTTTTCAGAAAACATTAAAACATAATTAAATCCTAATTAAAAACTTTGTTGTGTTGTCGTTGATTATTTTCGTAGAAATGCAAACCTTATTGTGATTTATCCCTTACATATTAAACAGTGATAAAATAAAAATAAAAAACTAAACTAAAAGTAAAAGCAGCCTTTGGTTAAAAAAAATACCGGTTTTAGAACACAGGCTGAGATCAGCACAGACATCTTTCACTGAAGACCCCTCACATTGTTTCTCCCTGGAAGAAGAGGCCTAGGAAAGGGCTGTTGTCTGGTGGAGAGGTGACGCAGAGGAAAGGGAACCAGTCAGGCTCATTTCTGGAGGACTGGTCTGTACACTGGTAGTCTGGTATCGGAGTAGTATTTCCGCCAAATGGTGCAGGGAAGCATTTGGGCTCAAACAGTTGCAGTACGGTTAGGGAACAATCCTGACAGCAAGAAATGCACAAAGAAACCACAACGGTTACAAGAAAAGCACTCGCTGAATGATGAATACAATAAATTAATTAACAATTCCCATTAGACTAAACTCCACTGATCTCTGCACCGCTCATAAACTTAGAAAATGCTTATAAAGGCTGTGCACAATGTCAGAATAGCAATACCTGATCACAGCAACACAGAATGTCACATCTTCTAGGTGTAAGATTACAGGGACATGGGCCAAGAGGTTGGTAGGCTTGATTAGGAATCACCGTTTTGTTGACTGGGAATAAAAGAATGTCATATTAGAGAAACAAGTAGTCAGCTGTTATTCTCCACACAGACTGCTTTAAGAAAAAAAAAAGTACAACAGTTGCCTTAGGACCCAGTTTCTCTTTAAGAGTTTACTTATCATAATGAAACAAGGAAAAAAGTAAAACCTATATGTCTGACGTACAAGAGACAGGTGTAGTGGAAAGGACCAGGGCGTAGACTTCAGCTTGTACAAGCAGCGTGGCCTGGTTTATGCCACCCACGCAGGCCAGCACCTGCAGGGTCTCCAGCACACAAAGTGGTTTGGGGCAGCAGTCTGTACCATTACCACAGAGCTGAAGGCTACGGTTCAGATTCAGGACTATCTTCAGTGTGTCCTGTTGCAGGGATTAAAGAAAAGCAAGTTTTATTAATTACATTACCATACAGAAAGATGACAGACCTTGCATTGAGGCCTGACAGGTTTGACTCAGTTTCTTTTTTATGAAGTACATTTGATTTGTGGAACTATTGGATTATGAATTTATTTAGGGGATCACCTTTCCTATAGCTTCACTTGTTATACTCCACTGTCCAGGGTCATTCTCCAAGCATGAAGGAGCTGGCAGACACCCTGAAAAACACTAATGGTTCTTATTTTTTTATATGGGGTTAGTCATATTTTCTTAAATTTTACATTCTAATGCTTTACAGGGGCTGGAACAACAGTTCTCTTAATTGTTCATTTGTCGATTACCAAACTGCATATATAGCATGTTGCTTAAAATTTTTGCACTGAATATACCTGTTGCATTGGAAGGTCGAACAGTAGTGACAGTAAGGGAAACTCCTGTCGCATTTCCTAGCAAATAGGCTGTCACTTTCGGTCCAGGTGTATTAATGAACGAAGGCTGGAAAACTGAAAACAGGTAATTATTGTACACGAGAAAAAAAAATCAAGCATTTCTACTTACATAACAGCATTTTAAATTTATTACCCTAACTGAAATCACTTTAAAATAGAAATATTATAATTATTTATAAGACATCAGATAAGTTAAATTAAGATTTCACTTTGTTGATACTGACTGAAAGATTGAATTACAATCAAAATAATTCTGTCACAGAATTTAGATGTTACCAAATTTATATTCACCAATCAAAATCACAAAATTAATTCACAATAACAATACATAATTTTAAAAAGCTAATCACATATTTACTTTGGATATTTTGCTAGGAAGTTAGAAACAGAGTCTTTCCACATAAAATGTTTTATGCATTCATAAAAAAAGAGCTTTTTCAATCACTACAGAACAGATATTTTATTTCAATGTTATCTTACAACGTCTGCACCTGGTAGTTACATAATGTAGGGTCATTTCCATTTTTTACGTGAAAAAAGTACAGTCGGACTCCGTATCCACGACTATTACGTTCCAAGCTTTACAGCGGTTGTCTGAAACAGCAGATAAGAGCGAACGCCTTATAACTAATAATTTATAGGATTTCTTACATCAATAAAATAATTTATGTTTCTGTGCATCTTTTTGAACATTCGCTGGACAGACTCTGAGTTGGGGTACCACAGTCAGAGTCGGAGTGACAAACAGCGCTACTGTAACATTCTAACTGCCCAGCGCCGGCTGCCGTCCCACAGTCAGAGTCAGAGTGACAAACAGCGCTACTGTAACACTCTAACTGCCCAGCGCCGACTGCAGCCCACAGTCAGAGTCGGAGTGACAAACAGCGCTACTGTAACATTCTAACTGC
>JABJVR010019706.1:0-39669 GCA_025773905.1 Chitala chitala
CGCGCACGCACGCACGCACACACACACACACACACACACACACACACACACACACACACACACACACACACACACACCATCTAATGCATGAGCCTGTGAACTGCAAGCATGTGTATAAGGTGTCAGCTCGTTCCTTGAGGCGATCCAGGTGAAAATCTTCAGCCTGTTTTTATGTGTGAGGTTAGACATTTTCAAAACCAACACATCCAACACATCCAAAACTAATGACAAATCAAAAAATAACAACAACACGATTTGGAAAGTGGCCCGACCACAATACTTTCACGATATACGACACGCTGTTTTTGTCATATTGTGCAGCCTTTTGGACTCAATAACTTGCGACCATTTAACACCCACAAGCACACGGTCACAGGCACATGGAAATTACACACTGAAGGAACTTTTAATATGATCTATGGAGTGAAATGATTGATCGTTAAGCTCCCAAAAATGTCCCGCTTTCTGTAGTTTCTGAAAAAGGCCCTTCATAAAATATTTAATGATTGATTGAAGCTGAATTCCCCGTAGTTAGGGCTTAATTTGGGAGAGGGAGAGTGTGAAGTTTTATCTTGTACAATAATAAATCACTCTCTGATTTGCATTGCTTTTTTTTTTTTTTACATTTTCTTGGCTTTAGACTACTAATTCTCTCTCTTCCCTCTGTTCCCAGTTGCAAGAATAATCCGTTCATAGATTCTCTACTCATTTTTCGAATGAGAATCTGTTCCAATTTATTTGAGAATGTGGATGTTTCCCGCTGGTTCAGGATCAGGGCTGAGTCATCATTAGAAGGTTATGAGTGTACAGAAAGGTAGACAGGCACATGAAAAGATATATCACTTTGTTTGTTTACATAAACATATACCCTAGGTATAGCATTGGTGTGTCCCTGAATATTAGTACATTGGTGCAAAACACAGTCCTGGCCTACGTGTATTGACAACATGTTTTGGTTGTTGCCATCTTAATTAGCACTATTTTTATGTCTGTAAATAAACTGTAACAAATGTGTTTTTACTAATGCCAATGCCAGTGAGCTATTGTAGTGATACAGTATTTATGCGACCATGTACTCGGTCATAAAACACAACACACACCTTAATTGTATGTCTGTAAAATTACAGTACGTCCTGTGTTCTTCACATTGGACATGGCCTGAAGATACTTAAAAGTAAATAATCACAGTTGTAAGAAAACCAGCCTCTCATGACTCACCTCCTCATCATCTCTTCAGTTTGCTCTTTGCAGTGTGGGTCATGGTGGCAGCAGGCCGAGTAGGTCATCCCAGACGTTTCATTTCTCTGCCAACTTCCAACTTCTCCTCGGGGATTCCCAGGTGTTACCAGCTTTGAGATATAATCTCTCCAAAGTGTCCTGTGTATGCCTCGGGATCTGGGTCTAGGGCGGCATGCTGAGAACATCTCCAATGGGTGCTCACCTGGAGGGGGGGATGCCCATACCTCTTCAGCTGGCTCCTTCTGACCCAGAGGAGCAGCAGCCGTACTCTTAGGCCCTCCCAAATTGTTGCACTCCTCACCCTGTCAGGGAGAGTCAGCCCTGCTGAGAAACCGCATTTTCACTGCTTGTACCTGCTTTCTCATTCTTTTGTTCATCACCCATGGCTCATGACCATAGGTGCGAACAAGGACAAGTTGACCACTAAAGTAAGAGCTCAGCTCCTGCTCTGCCACCACAGACCAGTACATTACACACCAAGCAGGTGGCACTGCTGCCCCATCTGCTACAATCTTGAACCCCCCACTTATATCAGTAAAGAACCCTGAAATACTCTGACTCCTCCCCTGAAATACTCTGACTCCTCCACAATATGCACTTGTTCCACCCTCACCTGGAGAGATCAATCCGGTTGTTTCCAGGAAGGTCTCCAGACCTCATACATGGAGTTGCTCAGTCTCTTATGTGTTGCATAATTTCTGTTAATTTAAAGAACCGCCATATCAGTTAAACAGATATCAACTGATCCCGATTTTGCTTGTTTTCATGAAAAGTTTCCGATGCACCGTTTTGAGTGCACACGTCAGGCATTACAATGCGACATCGATGTTAGTCATCGAAAGAAAGAGTCATTCAGACATTCCGGACAGAAACTGTCCGGAGCATAAATTTCCAAAATTACTGCAGGTGCTCACAATATCGCACGGACAGCTTCACCTCTCCACAGCCAACTCCTGCGTAGATATAGTGTGTTTACACACATGGCACTAAGCACAACATGGCACTATATACAATAACCTGTACAAACTATATATGGCATGGGCAAGTTCAAAAACACAGGGCAGAGGTGGGGTCTATGTGCAGATAGGAATTTAAGTGTGAATAGGAAAACAAGGGGACTTAGATCAAAACAAAGTACTAAGAACACTAGGGCTAGGGGATAAGACAAAACCAAAGACTGAGGCAAACTGGGCCTAGAGTACAGACACAAGGTTACATCAACAACCTGAAAGAAGCTATGTAAAACTAAAGAGTACACCACAGGAAACCCCCACCAGGTGTGAACGCTTCAATAATCAGAAAAAGCAGGCACAGTAACAAGGAGACAAGACCTGACAATGACAGGGCGTGGTTTCACACACACACACACACACACACACACACACACACACAATCGCTTGAACTTATTTCATTCAAAGTATCAAAAAAAGAAAATAAAATGTCAGTGACAAAAGTAAAAAAAAAAAAATTGCTTTAAGTAGAGCTGTTGTGTAGAATATTTAATTTAAAGCACCATCTGCTTTTTAAAATTTAAAGTTATTGCCAAGCAAATAAATACATAATGACCAAACAGTCTCCGCCTGTGTTTTGGCATGTTCAAAAGGCAGCGTTTCCTTTACTAAACCAGACGAAAAGTGTACTTGCAAAATGAAAACAAATAACTCACACAAGCCTGACCTCAGGCTGTGAGTTGTCTTAGAGAGGAGAAGTTGATCACTCATTTTGACACCGCCATCAAGCCGGGTGTTATATTGAGACAAATGTCTCCCTGAACCTAATTTTAAATGAAAGTGGGCCACCTTTACTTAAGCCTAAAGGCACAATATCCTGTAAGAAGACACGGGCGCGGAGCTGTACCCCTGCATGTGCATCGCGTCTGAGAGGCTTTCTCAGTCTACTGTAAACCTGCTCAGTGGAACATGGTCTTAATTTCTGCGTGTCGTCAGGGGAAATAAAAAACATTGGAATTGCTTGTAAATACATCAGTGTGTTTCTGTTTCATTTTGCAGAATTAAACCGGCACCACTACGGATTTGAATGGCGTCAAATGGAAGAACTGCACACGTTGCATGGAGGGAGGCGGTGGTGTGGTGGTCAAGGTGGGGGGGTGGGTGATAAAATATTGCACAATCAGCTGAAAATTCAATCCGAGCTACACAGGGTCTAGTCCTTGCTGACAGGGACAGTCCTAACGAGGACCTCATCAATCTGAGCCAGTAGAGATTAAGCCCCCTCAGAATCCAGATCAGCTGGCTGGGAACTTGAAATCTGGAGTGTGTTCAGAGGCTGCTGAGCCCGTACCGTAGTAAATGCACCTGGACTGTTTTCTTACTGAATTGCCTTCGGCTAAAACCAAGCCTGAGGAGCGGAACATGTGCAAGATTAAATGTCAGCAATGTAAATGTCTCTGTGAAGGGCTGTCTGCTCAACAAATACCTTCACTCTGCGTCTTCTCTACATCGTGCTCGTCTCCCGCTCCTGTATCTATCTGTTCGGACACAAAGATCATGGCATCCAACACTGTAATTTTGACAAAGCATGGGAATAAGTGGTGAAACACACATCGCTGTGTTTGTGTACATGCTACTCTCAGTAATGTGTCTGACCATCTATGTTCACTGCTTTTGCCTCAGAGTTACATGCTTTTGTACATGTTACGGTCTCCCGTCCTCAGTTCACATGCTTAAGTGTCCTTCCTTTCTGGGAACGTCCCACAGCCGCTGCGTACGCTTGTCCATTCACCCTCTGCATCCATGTTAACTGGATGTCCTGTACTCAGTGAATGCAAGCTCAGCCTAAGATGAGTGAAGCCAGATTCCGAATGAAACATGGGAACAATTGTACAAATTAGTCCAAGTCAAATAATAAGAAACAGGCAATGCATTTTGTACTTGTAACAATGACCTAACATGTGCCTTTGTAATTGCCCTCAAGTGAATGCCAATGCTTTGTGGGTTTTGCAACGCAGTCTATTAGAAGGAAACTTTCCAGAGGGAGGAAATATTGAAACGTGCAAGATAGTGGCCTGCTGTAAAGCAGTGTGTACCAGCTCATTTCGGGGCATGTGCTGCACCAAAGAGCACAAAGCCACTTTCTCTGAGGACTGAGACTTAAGCACCAGGCCAGGCCTTTCCCAGCATTCCACCTGATACTCACCCTCACCTATGTGCAAGGTAAGTCATGGTCAGACACTGAGTACAGAGGGATAGGGAGACTCTTTTCTGTTTAGGTTCTCAGTAGGAGACATTATGCAAGCCTGCCAGCTGCTGTCCACGTTATGACAGTATGCAGTTACTGAAAGCATCTACTCTGCTATATATGAGATTTTGGTGAATGGCACATAGATCACGGAATATATTTCACAATTTTTAAATTCATATTTATTTTGTTTCAATTTGTTTTATATTGTTCTCCAAAATTAAATGAAAATGGTAATAAATGCATTTTGCACTTTGTAGGTGTTTTTAAACTCATTTACTGCTGAAATACAGCTTTGTTCTGTAGGCATTTTAACTGTTCTAGATGGAATCTCTGCTGTTTGCACAATCCCACCTTTGACAATGCCCTCTCAGGTGATTTGTCTAAAAATGGATGTTAGGTCATCTTGATAGCTTCTTATCTTTGTGTGAATGCTCCTGAGCATGTAACAAATGTGTGTTGCTTATGGTTCATCCAGACTCTACATCATTCTGTCTTAGTAATTAGACTCCACTTAAAGCATTTCCTGTTAGGTGGCAATAAAGGTAGTAGGGTGGACAGCCAAACCTGTCCTGCCTCGTGTCCCTATCCCTGCTGTCCCCTCCCTGATTTCCTGCCACCAGCCATCCCATCACAGCACCAACCCTCTGACCTCACCTGTTCCACACACTCCGTCGACTCCCTAACGAACTGGAACTGAGCTCTGCGCAATTAGCAGGAGAGTGGCCAGACGCAATTAGCATACAGGTAGCCAGATGCAACTGAGGGGAAACTGTCTGAATTCAAGAATTTAATATATTATAATCCAAAGATTATTATTATAATGGGGTGTGGAACAGTCTAGAGTAGTTTTACACAGTTACAATTCCTTTTTTTCGGATGGAAGAGATCAATGGACCAGAAGAATCCCTTTCAAGGATTATGCTTTTTTCAAAATGTTAACCGAATGCTGTCTATTTAGAGTAGAATTTGAAAGGACGGAGTCTCCGTAATAGGATAATTAAATTTCTCTTTTCAGTATCACAATAAGGATGCGGTTTGAGTGCTGTGACTGGGCTGAGTGTGTTCCCAGCACCCCACTGAACAGGCAGTTGGTTTGGTATCTGTTCTGTACCTGTACTTCTCCAAGGCACTTGGACTGGTTTTTAAGGACAGCACTAATATTTATTCACATTGGTATTTATTTTGTCTGTGGTTTTTCTTGAGTTTGCTACTCTGCATCAATCCCTGGCAAATGCAGTTTCATCTGCATCATAAGGGGCAATTTATTTTTTGTATAATTGTAACTACGATATGATGACAATAAAGTATCCTTGTATCCTAAAGGCTTGGAGTGAGTGCGACAGAATGGCTGGGCATACAGTTCCTGTTGGCAGCTCTACTGGAGCGAATCCAAACATCTTCTCCACCTCTTCACGGCACGAGAGCATAAATAAAAGTGACAAGGGAGAAAGCGGGTGAGAGGGGCCACTCTGATTAAGTGCGACACCTTTAATCATCTGAAGCGCTCCGTTGCGCAATGAGCTTTCGAGGCAAAAATATGATCATAGGTATTTTTCTAGCTGGCCTGCAGGTGTCACTGTTAGACCGCAAACGAGCGGCTAAAATGACGTTTTCCCGCCCCGCCGGCGCTGTTTTCCACTGCTGTCTAATCTGAGAGCAACAAACAAACAGAGCTAATGCTTGCCCAGGTTGCAAAGAGAGAATGAGAGAGAGAAAAAAGAGAGAGGGAGCAAGACGGTGAATGAATGTGAGTGCTAGAGATTGACAGCAGTGGGGGGGGGGGGGTGGGGTGGGAAAGAGAAGACCCAAGCATGAGGTGTGACTAAGTTGGCCATCGGCTTGCAGAGTGTAGAATGGCTCTGACTGCCCTGTCACCCTGTTCCAACGGGCTTCTACACTATTTCTTCACACCATGTCTGACTCCTAACTTTCAGTTCCCCCTCTATTTCTGATGGAATATAAACTAGCCCGTTGCTAGCACACTTGTTCACTGGTTAACTGGCTAGATGGTTCCCAGAAAAAAAAAATGGAGTTATGCATTGGAACAAGACAATAAACCTGTGTATGTGTGTCCGTGTGTGTGTATGTGTGTTTTTGTGTGAGTGAATGTGTATTTCAGTGAATCATGCAGATGGATAAGCGATCTTATTTGCTACTAGAATCACTGTAAGTGTGAGCGTGTGCTAAGCAAATAGAGGGTGTAATAGTGTGTTTGGGTGAGTGAGTGAGACTGAAATGAGGGTCCACGGCACATGTGTGGCCTTGTGTCTCGCTGACCTTTCTGTCCAAAGCAGCTTTGCTTGTGTTTATTGACCATTGTCTTGGGATTTAACCATCTTGGCTCTGCTGGATGATGAGATGGACAGAAAGGGCTTCCTGCTAAAGAAAGGGAGAGGGAGACAGACAGATTGAGTGAGAGAGAGAGAGAGGGAGAGAGAGAGAGAGAGAGAGAGAGAGAGATACGATTCAAGAGAGCAGGCCTCCAGTATTGACACTAATAGTGCAGTCCATGAGATGACTGTGTTCATCATTGGTCTCTTATCAACAAGGAAAACACAAGACAAACTTAAGAAAATCAGGCAGATAAAAACCTCAGACTATCCCTATTGTTTATTTCATTCCTTGTCTGAGATTGGTTTTGTCTTCACTGTGAGATAATTTTAAGTCAGAAAAAGAGCGAAAGTGCTGGATCTTACTGTATTAAATGGACATTTAACGTCAATAAATGTAACAAAGCTGTAGTTCAGTCTGCAAGCTATACTAGCGTTATAGTAACGCCTTGATAAACATCACTGCATCATCGCACTCTTCGCTAGTTGCCAGGCTTCAACAGGCTCTGTATAAACGAGGCAGCCCGAGTCTGCCAGGGTCCGCCTTGCAGGTGGCTGTATGTAGGTGTCAGTCGTCTGTGACAAGTGAACAGGTAGGTGTCTGTGAACAGGCCGGCTGTGTGTGCGTGACAGCTTATCAGAGAGCAGCCTGATGGTCAGAGATCGATGTTATTACACCACTTGTTGTCTGCCTGCTCTTTAACCCCAGAGCCACTGTGCCCCCCCCCCTTTCTTGTATGTCTCTCTCTCTCTCCCTTTCTCTCTCTCGCTCTTTCTCTCTCTCCATGTCTTGCTCCTGGACCGACTGCCAGCCTGTGGCAGAAGCACATTTATATCTGCTGATGGGTGTAAAATCCAATTCTCTGCTTGCCACTTCAGCACCGGCGTAAACACCTAGCTCTGTGACTGATGAACTCAGTACTTGTTTAGTAGTTTCAGGTCTCGTTTAAATGCAGATGGAGTGCACGTGTGTGTTTATGTGTCTGTCTGTTTTTGTACCAGTCGCTGTGTGCCGGGTGTTTGTTCCTTAATATGTGACTGTTCTGCAGACTTTATGTGTCTGTGTGTGCTCTCATCTATCTGGCTGTTTATCTACTGTTATATATACGCTTATGCATCTTAATTGATATTGGCGAAAGGGACTGCATGTGTGGTTTTTATGATGTGTTATGCGTGTGTGTGTGTGCGTGTGTGCGCGTGTGCATTAACGCATATGTCCTGGCTCCTCCAGCAGTCAGTAAAACACCTGGGAGAGAGCTGATACACAGTAGAGGAATGGACGGACATCTGTGGACGAATGTCTGGCATAAATAAGCGGATACACTCACTTCTGAAGCAGATGAATGAGTGATTAATGTCACCTGCATTCACACCTGAAGCAAATTAATGAGTGAGACAACTGTTACCTGCATTCACACCTGAAACAGGTAAATGATTATTTAATGTCACCTACACTTACACCTGAAGCAGATGTATAGTCAATGATAATAGAGATTTGGTATATTATTAAGGACACAACTCACTTGTGAACGACAGGGACAGCAGAAAACACTAGAAAACACACACACATATGTACACACACATTTTTACCCTTTAACAGAGTGTCCTCAGGCACACACACACCACCAGGTGCAGTTGCAAGTAGTAGAATGGTTGCCTGGCTAAACAGTGTCTCATGCTAAAGGATGCATGTTATTAAGGAGATGTAACTTTTTAGTGGGTCTTTATTAGAATCAGCTATGTCATTGTTTATGAAGTATCAGCAGTATGTCTTTAGTCACCGAGCTGTGTACTTTTGGATAGCTCAACACCCATTTATTCTCATGCATTATTTATGAAAGGCTTGTACAAAGACATACACGACTCTACCAGAGCAATTCTTTGCCTTCAGTGAAACTCGGTAAAAATAAAATCCTGATTAGTTCCTTTTTAATGGAGACAATTTCTTTGAAAATACTCACTGTTCAAAAATGTATTTGCAATAATACCATGAATGACAATCATGTTCATTTGCCATAAATGTAATGGTTGTTTTCCCGTAATAAATACAAAGACATTCTTAAGCTGCACCGCTTCACCTGTTGTTGCCATGGAAATAAACAGCATTTTTTGGGTTCATGTTGCCAAGATTGTAATTATCACATATTGCCTTATTAATAGAATGATGCTTTGTTTGAGCTAATTTTTATTGCTAATGAGCTACATAAAAATGGAATGAAACAGATATGCACTTTTACACTGAGAATTAAAACACAATTTTTATTACAATAGAATGGTCACGTTCTAGTTTGATTTAGGTTAATCTTTAATACAGTTGGATATACGTAACTCCACACATTAGGACATGTACTGCAATTATAACCCAGTGACATAGTTTTATAAATACAGTCGAACCCCGAATTTCGCGGGGTTACGTTCCTAGAGCACCCGCGAATTGTGAAAAACCGCGAATTTTGGACGTGGTAAAAAAATGCCCATAAATGTCTATTTTTATAGTTTAAACTCTAAATATTGCCCCAAAACACTTTTATTTTAAACTCAGCTTAATACATTACCCTTAAAAAAGAATGTAAAGGTAAACCCATATACTGTACAGTACTGTACTGCCATGTCTCCCGCAGTGCTAGAATGTAAAATAGCGATGTTACCCCTATATGTACTGTAATTCATGCAAGCGCGTTTTCTTTGGTTTTTCTTTTGGATTTTATTTGGTATAAGTAGGGTAAGTACGGTAATTATTTTATGTTATAAACTATACTGTAATAATTTAACTAAATTTTTATAAAAATACAGTAAAATGTACGGGTACAACTATTAGTTAGGTTCTAATGAAAAAATCCGCGAACGACAAAGGCCGCGAACTCAGAACTGCGACTTGGCGGGGGTCGACTGTATAATGTAACTGTATGAGCTTAACAGACATGTTCATTTAGAGCCACCTGCACAACCTGTTGTTTCCATTCATGTTCATGCATATATCTGTATTAGGAAACATTCATAGGAGGTATATTTTATCATGCAATGGAAGGACCTCTACCAGCATTTCAGATAAAAACCTTCTGGTTTGAAAACTATAGCCATTTTACATTGTATGGTTTAACAGCACTTAAAGTCTTTGCAAATATTAATGCCCCTGTATTCACCAACAGGTACATGCTGATGAACCTGCCAGAGAGAGACTATTTTATGTCACTCTCAAGACTTGTGATTTCCTTATATTACATCATATATACTATCATTCAAAAACCATAAGACACCCCGGTGGTAGGAAAATCAGCATGACTATGAAATAAGCAAATACTTAGTTTATAAGAACAGCATGGGAGGACGGTGGTGATCAGCACATCCTGGTCCTGCAAAAACACGCAGTCATTTGTTAACGTTTTAAAGACAAAACTGAGTACAATACCAGCTGTTTTTTTTCCCTGGACTTTGTAGGAATTGTTAAAAAAACTTGCATTTCTTGAGTTTAAACACAGTCTATCAGGAAATTAATTTTGAATCATAAACACAACTGTAGAACATTTTTTCCATGGAGTGGTTGCTTTGCTGATACATTTTCATGAATCAATCAAGAGCGCTGAACTTTATTACTGTCTGAAGCTATTTGTAATTTTATCATACCGAGAATTTCAACCAGTAGCCACCCAGGTATACGCAATGATCATTAACCACTATACACCGGTTTTCGTCTCAAACAACAGGGGCCAAGGGAAATACAGACCAGACTGCAATTCCCAAGTCTGTACACTGCAAAGACTTTATCAATGTCCGGATCACTAACTTCTCCGAAGTGGGATCTCAGAAAGCTGCCGTAGAGACAAAGTGTTTTATAAAAATGGGGAAAAAACATAGAAGACTAAGAATGTTAAATGGAAAAAAACAGACTGATTAATATGGGAAATAATATATGTTTTATGAAACCCTATAACAGTGCATGAGATGGCTTCATAACTCAATTACCTGAGCTGTGCTTTTGCGGCACTGCTAACAGATCTGTGTGAAGGCGGCTGGGTTGATTTATGTGCTCGTGCTGTGATATTACTGCTGTCTCTGAACCGAGGGAGCATGCGGCAGGAACCTGGTGGGCCAGGCGTGCAACCCAGACTGCAGCGGAGAGCTGTGAGGAGGTGGACGGGAGAAGGCGAGGGGGCGGAGCCTCAGGGAGGGTGCAGCTAGTGAGGACGACATCACGGCTGTTATGGGTCGTCCATGACTCCACACCGTAGCAGGAAGTTAGAAAGGAGGGCATGCTGGGAGATATGCTTGTCACATCTCTCCCCATAATAACACGATATAACCCAAATCTTCCTGCAGCTGCTCCTTTTTTTCTTTAACCTTGGCAATTATGTTAAAGGTGTGAAAGTAAAGATCCTAAGTGTATGTGTGTGTTTGCGCGTGCGTGTCTTTGTGTGTGTGTGCATGCACAGGGATGCTGGTTCCTCGAGAACATGTTTTACAGGTAAAGGATGATCTTTGTTGTTTTGATAACAGAATGTTGTTCATCCTCTGTGCTGGTATGCGATACCCTTCAGTGTAGGTTGTACCCAAACCATATTTCACTGCTAAACCCCAGAGTGTAAACTTTATGTGGAGGAAAAAGAGCACCTGCTGAGTAACTAGGAAATAAACCCACTGTTCAGTGTTAGTGACAAGGAGTCAGAATCGATTGCAAGGCTCGGCGTCACTTCCAGTGGGAATCCATCTCACTCCACTCTGATCAATTCTGATTCCCCATCCACATATGAACTTGCAATACTAACTGAGTGCTGCTATTAACAGTCAATCCAGACCACAGAATTAAATAAAGGCCTTTCTCCAAGAGGCAGGGTCAAAGGACTATGAGATAATTGGATGAAGATTTTGTTTGAAGTAAAATGAAATTCAATCAATCCATTCATTGGGTCATTCATTTTCCAGAACTGTGTATTCAGTGTGGGATTATGGCAGAGCCTGCTCCATACCCCAGGAATCAGAGGCCACAAATTATGCAAACCAGGGATAGGGCACCTGTTCCGGAAAGAACATGAACGTAGAAAGAAAGTGGTTCTGAACAGAAAGTTTTGTAGCACTGTGTAACAGTGCCAGGTTGACAATGCTCAAAGAAGCAAGGACACAAATGAACGAAACATTAACCACAGCATATGTAATTCGTTCAGGCATCATTACACAAAGTGTTTTGCTTGCCATAATTATATGCAAGCTTCAAAGTCTAGACTGTCTGTATTTTCATGAAAAAGTTACATTTGTTTAGATACAAATCAAGAAAGGAGGCAATGTACAGCCTGGTGGCTCAATGGGTAGAGCATCAGGGTGGGATGCGGAGGTCTCTCGGTCCAAATCCAGGCCCAGCTGCCAGGTGTGTCCTTGAGCAAGGCACTCAGTAGCTGCCCACTGCTCCCCCCAGGGGATGGGTTAAATGCAAAGAACAAATATCATTGTGACATTTATGTGTAACATATATACATATGCAATAACCGTGAAAGTTTGTTATTATGTACTGTTATACCTAATGTAAATTTGAGATAGTTAGTTTGTATGTATGCTGTAGGTTGGCACAATTACTTATTGGGTACCACTTCAGTGTAATGTGTTTGAATCTGGTCCTTGTCATGGGTTCACATGATGTCCCCATGTTTGTGTCGGCTTCCTCTGGGTGCTCCAATTTCCTCGCACATCCCAAAGATGTGCAGGCCAGGTAAAACTGAACTAGTGTTGGCACCATGTCCAAGGCATACCCTGCCTTGCAGCTTAAGCTGCCTGGGATGGGATCCAGACCACCTGGCATCATGCAAAAAATAAATGAATGTATATTTATACTGGCATAACAGTGCAAGGTCTAACATTAGACATGATAAAGATACACCACAGGATAGCATAGGCGGAACAACATGTTGCTATCCTTCATTAAAACCTAATGTAGATGACATGGATGGATAAAGGGGCAGGGCCACAGAGCCTCTGCCACCTTCTTCTAGTAGCATGTCAAGGACCATTCTGTTCTGCCAGGTCATGATAGAAGCTGCGGCGAGTTGTCCTGCCACTCTGGTGAGTGTATCATAGGTGTAATTAATGTAGTGTTGCTGATTGTAGTAAATGTAATTGATCCAGTCCACATTCTTGTTCGTGATACACCACCAGCATGGGGCAGATTCAAAACCTGCTGCTATTTGATTTCGGGCCTTAAACTACCCCGGGACTCCGTGAGGCACCCCTATGTCATCTGTGTAAATTTTATCATCAAAACTCCCCTGTGGTGTCTTCCCCTCTCTTTTCGTCAGTGTATTTTTGGGTGACCTAGAGGATGGCTTTAGCGTGGTTTCTGGCACTAATGTCATGGCAGCGGACATTGTGAGGGTGATCGGAGCGCACAGTCCGGTCCAGTTGCCGGGTAATTTATTGTTCAGCTTTGTAGCACCGCACACCCAATATAGGTCTGGGATCTAATCGAAATCATCTCCCATCCTGGTCATTATTGCTTTCATAACTATGCTAACGTGGTTTCCGTTAGGTTGAAATGGCACGCTGCTATGGTTCATAGACCATGTGTGAGTGCAGTTGCCTGTGGTGTAAGCCTCATGAGGAAGGGGAGTAATCAACTTGGTACGTACAAAGTAACTGCTGAGCTACACCCGCATACTATTTTCCCTCTCTACTGCTCCCCTGCTCGCTGGGTGATAGTGCGCAATGTTGTCTGAGATCTATTTCTAAGAACTGGGACAGTTGTAGTGCATTGCTGACGAAGACCAGACAGTTGTCACTGCTAATCTTGTTTGGGATGCCCCATTATCTTAGTGAGCAGTGCCTTTACTACCACTGAGGTGTCTTGTTAAGGAGGGAAGGTCTCTACCCATTTGGACCACATATCCACTATCACCAGGCAGTACTTCTTGCCTATACAGGGTGTTAGTTCAATAAAATCTAGCCTAATGTGTGGTCTCTCTGATGGTGGGTGTGCTGCTTGTGTCATCTTCTGTCTGCTTGTATTGTGTGTTGTGCACGTGAGGCATGCCTACTTTTGTGTGTATGCTGTGAATCCCTTTGTGAACCAGTGTTTCTGAATCACATCAAACATCCCCCCTTTCAACACATGGTCTAACCCATGTGTCAACTTAGTGTAGTGAGGAAAGAAGTGTTTAGGTAGACAAGGTTGTTGTGTGGTGTCCGTCCAGACACCGTGCTGCTGTTCACACCCAGCTGCACACCAAAGCGCTCGTTCCTCTGGTGTGGCAAAGGTCTGAATAGCTGCAAGAGAAGTGTCAGTGTCATGGGGTGGCGGATCGTCCTGAAAGGGATGTGAAACTAGTGTGGTTAGTGGTTTACTGATTGCTGCTGCTTTGGCTGCTGCATCTGCTCAAGCGTTTCCTGTGGAGGCAGGGTCAGAAGAGGTGCTGCGATCTTGACATTTACAGACAGCTATTTGCTTTTGAAGGAGGATGGCATCCAGAAGTGCTGCTACCTTATCGTGGTGTAAGACAGGCTTGCTCTCTGATTTTAAGTACTTTCTATGCTTCAACAGAGCCCCAAAATCATGTACCACACCAAACGCATATCGGGAATCCATGTAGATGGTAACAGTCTTCCCTTTGGAGAGCTTGTGTGCCTCAGTCAGGGCAACAAGCTCGGCTGCTTGGGTGGAAAATTAAGGGGGTAAAGGCCCTGAAGTATCATGTTCTGTTATGACCCTGTATTCCACATTATTTTTGCCAGTGGTAGGGTTGTGCTGGGCAGAGCCAACTACAAGGAAAATAAAGTGTGGATTAGGGAGTGGGGTTTTCTTCAAATCTGGTCTAGGGAAACACACCCGCTTAAGCACCGTGATGCAGTTGTGTTCCTGTCTGTCTCCTGGCACAGGTAAAAGAGTTGGGGGATTAAGCAATGAACAAGGTTTCATAGTAATGTTTGGCATCTCTAACAAGACTGTGTTGTAGTGCAGCCATTGTGTTGTGGACAGATGGGAGGTCTTTTGTTCAAGTAAAATCAATAGAACAGCATGTGGAATGAGGAGGTCAGAATAACCTACTATGTCCCTAGAGGCCATGACGGCCTTTTCTGCAGCTGTCACAGCTCTGAGACTTTTGGTAGTCCTGCTGCCACAGGGTCAAATTTAGTGGAAAAGTAGGCTACTGGCTGTTGTCTGCCACCGTGGTCTTGAAGCAACACTGAAGTCATGCCCCGCTCGTCAACACTCTATTGCTGAGCTAAGGTGGGTGCAGTTTGGAGAGCATATTTCAGTTTCTCAAAGGCCTTCTCAGCTTCTAGTGTCCATGTGACATGGTGATGGGGTTGTAGATTCTTACCATGTATCAGCACACTCAGACGTGCTTCTAGAACAGCATAGTTAGGAATTAGTGTTCCACAATAGGAGCATATGTCCAGAAATGAGAGCATTTGTTTTTTGGTTTGTGGTTTAGGTATTGTTTGTATGACTTTAAGACATTTGGGTGAGAGGGACTTCCCCTCCCCTGCGATGTGTGACCCAGGAAAGTGACTCAAGCTTGTACATACTGCAATTTTGCCAAGCTTGCTCTGTGACCTTCTTCTGCTAAACGTTTCAATAATTTAATAGTGTTTGTTTCGCATTGCTCTCGTGTGGGACTGCAAATCAGGGGGTCGTCAACATATTGCAGTAAGGCAGTGCCTGGGCTTAGCTGTAAGCGTTCTAGGCTTTCCCCGAGCGCTTCATTGTAAATGGTGGGGACTCACAATATCCCTGCGGGAGCTTTGCAAATGGTCATGTTGGAACTTTGATTGTGAATGCAGTCTAGCACTGACTATCAGAGTGCACGGGCATGCTAAAAAGGCATTCACCAGATTGCTAGTTGGGGTACTTGATAAAGAATGTTGTAAGGGTTTGGCATTGCAGGTGTTCTAGGTTGCAGAGCCTTATTAATTGCCTGCAAATCTCACACAATTTGCAATTCCGTAGGTTGGCCTCTGTCTCAAATTTTCTTTAACGGGAAGATGGAGGTCCTGACTGGGGAGGACTCACAGGGGACTATGACTTCTGCTGTGCAGAGCGTTAAACACTGGACTTATGTCATCAATGGCCTCTTGTTTCAGAGGATATTGCTGTTTGCAGGTCTGATAATCTGACTTTGGTGCTACATGAACCAGTTCTGCATTACTAATGAGGCCCACATCGTGTATGCTTTTTGCTTACAGGTCTGCAGGGACTCCCTGCAAGGCTGGGGTGTTAAGAAAGTCAGTTTCAGATAAGAAAACATCTGCCTCGACTTCCTATGACTAGAAGTCAGAAAACAGCTGAACACTGTGTGTTGTGTGCACGGCTGAGGTATAACTGCGTTTAAACGCTTTCCTAGAGGGACTGTACTGAGCATTATTATACACTCCTGAGGGTTCCCAATTAGTGGCAGCAAGTGTGTGTGAAAGGACTTAAATCTTCCCACTCATCAAACAACCCTTTTACCAATGAGATGTGGTAAAAAAAAATGTGTGTGGATGGTTCAGACTCCTTGACATACCAGCAGCCTCTCTGTACTGACGTCAAACTGACATGCATAACACAGTTTGTCACTTCACTCGAGCCAAGACACCACTGATACATATACAGCGGTTCATCCACACTGTATCTGATCATTTGTAAATTAGTGGTGTTGTCTAACTCCACAACTTTCAGGCCATCTGCTGTACTAACTAGAGACAGTTTTAGCTTTATCATCAGGTCTCTTGCCAAGAGGATGATAGGACATCTGTAGGACAACAGAAAAGGAATGTGTGAATGTTTTGTAGGGTGCACAAAAGTTTTTCTGTAAGTGACTCTGAGATGAGTAGGCCAGAAGCCCCTTGTGTTCTTAAACATTGGCCGCTAAGTGGTTGGAATATCAGTGTGTGAATGACAGTGGTTTTCCCCTGCCTTTTGCTTGTACGAGTCAATCATGAAGGTATCGATATGCTCATTCTGGTAGCTCTGAATGCATTGCACAGTTCAGTCAGGGCAGTTTTGTATGGTGTATTATGTTCACTGGACCAGTTTGGGTCCATGTGCTGGGTGTTGGCTACTGGAAACTTGGCCTTGATTTTGTGCCAGTCGCCCTTTCCCATCTTCAATATGAGGAGACACTGTAATTCGGCCATTGTGGGACTGATGTCTTCACAAATGCACTGGAGTTTGTTCACAAACTGCGTACCTGAGCCATCTGGATCTGGATGTCTTTGCATGACTTCTTTCATGTCTGCGTAAGTCCAGGGCCAAAACACCAGTTGTGGACCATCAGGACCTGAGACATGCAACATGGATTATTGAAGGTGGAGGTGAGTTTCCTTACAGATGGAGAATCCGGTTGAGGCTGCACGTCATTTTGCTGGGGGATGGGGGCAGTGTGGCTTCTCTCCGTGCATGGTTGAGATCATTGTAGGCTGGAGATTGACAGGAGTAGGAGTCCAGGTCTGGGTCCACCTTTGCACAGACAGGGCTTGGAGCTGTGGGACACAGAGAAGAAGACCTATTTTGAGTAGTTTTATCTCTTTCCTTGCTTGTGGAGAGCTGGGGCAACACCTTACTAACACGCTGTCTCTTTCTTCTCTCTGCCTCTTCCTGCCACACATTCCATGCTTTTCTGTGACTTTCTATTTCATTCCACGTCTAAACACTTATACTCTTTTATTTTCTGTTCCTTTTATTCTAATCTGTCTTTCAGCTGTTTTAATTGAGACAATGAAAATGAACCCCCTTGTGGAAAAGCATAATTTTCAGACCATTCAACAACATGTTGCACAGACTATTCCCCATATTTTTTCATGAAATCAATGTTAGGCCCCACAGGAGGGATTTAATTTGTTCTGTCCAGAACCCATGATTACACTACCCATGTACACACGCACCCACTTTATTCCTCGTGGGCTCTTTATAGACACAGTTTAGATGCGGCTGTCGCAACGAATCCTTGGTTTCTCCGCCACATCACAAGGGAAGGCACTCAGAACTATCTTGTCAGATAGTACCTTTCCTTATATACTATTTTCTGACTACCCTAGTTGTCCACACAGTTAAGTCAGAGCAAGACACACTGTTGGTCTTAACTGCAATTAGTTAGAGCAGGACACGCTGATGGACTAGTTTATGTAAGGCAAAGGATTTACTCACATGTAATCAGGAGTTCAGTCCAGATCTATGAGACCAATCTAATTCAATGAATTTGGTAATAATTTGTCTTCTCAATTTGGTGTGTATGATTCCTGTGCTGGAGTTTTGGACATTGGGCACTCAGTTCCCCCATCTCAATAGTATGAGGTTAGGGACTGACCTTTTGTCTGGTCAGGGTCATCAGCCACTGTTCACTTCGGTACTAGACAATCCAGTTGAGGAATCCCACTTCTAACACTAGACTGTTATGGAAATTTACAAGAAGACACAAGTTTATTCTCTTAATGCTTCATTCTCTTCCTTGTGCAAGGAAGCCCCATTGCTACTCTAATGGTTGACTATGCAGAAGAGCTCTGGAAGATGGGCGCATAGGTTTTTATAGCATAGACGATTTTGGTTACACCTCCTATACGCTAATCTTACCACAAAATGTCCCAGTGCTCAAGTTAGCTGCAGATAGGGGGTGTGATATGCACAAAAGGGCAAAAGTTGCAGAAAAGGGTAAAAGTTCAAAGTGTCTGGTTTGAACCAGTTCATCTTAGTCTTGCAGTTTTCTTTTAGGCTTGTTTTCATGAACACACACACACACACACACACACACACACACAAGAACTTTACCATTTCCCCTCACATATTTATCCTCCATGAAAAATTCCTTCATTTCACATTTAGCTCTGGAAAGTTTGGATAAAAAGAAAATGCGTCACGTGGAGTGGAACGAGATTCTGTGGTGTTTGTGAGGTAGCACTGTCAAGGAGCAGAAAAGGTTCATTCACAGTAAGGCAATAAAGCCCAGCAACATTAGTTGGTATGATATCATGATGGTGATGATGACATTATTTGACATTTCAGTAGTGATAACCCCACCATCACCCATCACTACATGATTCTAAATGTGTAAACTACACTTTGTATAACTGCTTTCTGTCAGCTGGGACACTGTTATGTCACTCACACAGTTTTTCAAGTGTATTATAATACTTAAGGGCTCTCAACAAAATTCAAATGCATACCAGGCCATATTCCTTGACATTTCGTACCGTTGTTGCAACAGTTAATAAAAACTGACGAATTGACAGTGCTGCAGTATTATGCTACCAGGCGCCATTCTACCTTCAAGCCGAGGTCCATAGTCATAACATTCTACTAGCATTAACACAGTTCCCACATCATTAACTCTACATTGTTCAAGAAACTTTGTTTGCCCCTGGGAGACCCAAACCCACCATACTGGCCGATATTCGCAACCCACAACTCCTGGTAGACATATTGGTGAACAAAGGGGTCATTTTGCCCCATTGCATTTCCAGAGTTTCCAGTCAGCAGATGTTTCGAATTGTGTGTGTGTGTGTGTGTGTGATGAAGTGGAAAGCGGTGGGCAATTTCTACACCGTGTTAAACGCTGTACTATGGTACCCTCCCTGCATCCAGAGCCGTTGCTGAGCACACACTCTCGGTATTTTTGTGAAACCGTAACTTCTGCATCCGTAGCCCCACCGCCTATCGAGTTGACTGGCTCCGGGTTATCATCCCAGCAAGGTACGCCGCGGCTTTTTCAGTGAGAGCTTAATGATGTGTTTGATAACATTTCTCTGGGACGGATATCAAACACCCACACAATGAGAACACATACTGAAGCACTTCCCCAAGGGTCAAGTGCTCTGTTTCAATCTCCAGTAAGGCACAGAAACACAAAAGGGGTTTGAGATGACAGAGATAAAAACAATAAACAGCACACATACACAGAGCTACTCTTGTGTGCACTATACACAGGTATATGTATATAGATACACACTGTTTAATATATTCTGCTTGTAGTATGTAAATTATTCACTTAAACGCTAAATTATTAACTGAAACAATAACACTGTGTAAATTATTCACTTTAACACTAAACAAACTTTGTGTGGATTCATTATGTATTTATGTGTCGAACTGCACCGGTATCAGGCTGGCGAAGTTCGCTGCGCTTCGGTAGGTCTGGTTGCTTGCCGTTTTTCTTTCGTCAGGCACTACCGCTTGCTGTTTCTAAAGTACGTTAAGAAGGCTAAGTTATATTTACTCACACTACAAATAAAAATACTACTAAATCTTGTGTTTTTGTTTTGTTTTTTTATACACACACCACAGGAAATATGTAATTATCAAATCTGTAGCAAACGTATAGACGAGGATGAACCGAGGTCACACTTTTAATTATGTGTAGTCATGGTATTTCTGTGCAGATTGCTGTTCAGCTATTCTGAATGTTGCCTGACGAATAAACATTAAACAATACATCTGGAGAAATAAACACAAAGCAATACAAATTCAAACATGTTACTGTCTTGGTTTGAAGCCAAAACGGTAAGATAAACTCTTATCTACTACCTCAATGACAGTGCTTTTAAAATCGAGCTCGGCTAGGCAGGTGGTCCAAGTCTAATTACTAAGGGGATGTATTGTATATGTCTGATCCCTGCCTCCATTCAAGCAAACACAGTCTGAACATCTTATCATGCTGTTAATTATTTTTAGTATAAACATGTTTTAACTAAAAAGGATAATCAAGGTAATAAAATATTGTATGGAATTGTAGAAATTGAGTTGCAACTTTGATGATGACAGACACACAAAGCTATTTTATGCATTACAGCATTTAATGGCACACTGGGAATATTTTTAAGTGTGTTTGGAATAACATTATTCCCTGGCCAGCATGGATTGATTAGATCTCTGATTGTATACAGAAAGAGTATTTTCCAGTTCAGTCAAGCCATTAATGGCTACCTCCTGAGTTCAACGTGTCACGTAGTCTGTGTTGTCTTGAAGCATTTCGCCACCAAATTAGATGCATTATTATTTTTTTATTTTTAAATTTATTACAACTGTTTTTCTGGGTAGGTCTCTGTGAAATGTAGCAGTGTGCATTTTAATGTTTTTAGGTAACCACGTAGCCTATTTGTCATTCTGTAATCGCTGGATCCCAAGATAAAATAAATTTAATCTCGGGATCCAAATAAATTAACAAAATGTACAGTTAATTTTTTTTTTGTCTGCTGAGTGTAATGAAAATATTACACTAAGTAGTAGCTTGATGGCTTGTTGACTTGAACATGTTGCCTCTGGTAGTGGAGGCAAATCCAGGAGACTTGTATTAGTTTACATGTAAAAAGTGCACTCAGGGGTGTTTGCAGTGATCTGAAATCAGATAAAAAAGCTGTTCCCTTCTGCAAGAATCTACTCAGTGGGAGAGATCTTTTGTTAGAATCCCTCTATGGTGTGCATAATATGGAAATCTAATGCAAAATAAACCCGCCGTGGAGGATCCTAGAACTGATAAGGAATGCAAATCAGAGCTGCATTATAGCGATTCCTGTATCTAGGGAGACGCAAGAATCGCTACATTGTAGCAATACCATCTGGCTCTCATTTTTACTAATCTTCATTATAGACAACTGAGAGTATTCTACGTGACAGAATGTGCTCTTTGTGAATCCTAACTACCTCCTTCCAAAGAAGAATTGTTGTGCATACTTTTACTCAGATGTTTGAATCAGTCTTACTGCAGCACGGCTCAGTGGCTGTTTTCAGCGGCAAATTAAAGGAGGTGTTTTGTGACTTGTGCCGCTGCTGCTGTTTTTCACCTTGACTGCTTGTCTCCGGCCTCAGTGAAAAGAAAACGCCACAATTGATTAAGGAGACATTTTTCCTTTTTATTAGTCCTGGTGGTGTCCGTTTTTCGTTTTATTCTCAGAGGGTCTCACGCACCGGTGATGTTTAGTGCGACCCACCACGCGATGGATCACGTGAGGACTCGTCCGGACCGGTTGGCTGATCCTCCCTGCCCACGGTGAGCGAACAGATGGGGGCCAGTTCATCTGCCCAGTGGGTTGTCAAAGAAATAGATTGGAAACAGATCCATCTGAGAGCAACACGTTAAGTCGTCTCCAGCACCAGCAGTCAATCATTGGCAGAAAGAGGAAGAAGAATACCAACTTTCTTCCACTGGAGAGTGAAAAAGAATGTTATTTTAAAACATGGAATAAACAATTACAAAAATGTAATTGTGTATCTCAGTCAAAAGTTCCGTTTTTTTCTCTTTTTTTTTTGCAGAGACTTGGGTTTGTGCTTTACTTTGCTTAGCTAAGCACCCCCCTGGAGGAAGAGAATCTAAACTGACACAAACAGCAACACGGAGTCAAAGACTCGCTTTATTTTAGCTGAATGTTTCTGCTCTGTGTGATATGGAGCACTGCGACATTTGCGTTGTTACTTTTCATGCTCTTCTTCATGTTTATCCATCGATTTCAGAGACAAACCGCGGTTTCAGAACTGCTGTGCCACTGCTCAGTGGGTTTGAAAAAGATAATAGCAAGTTGCAGAACTGGGGAGGAAATAAAACAAACTCACTGAGTTTGCGTCACGATAGAATAGAATTTGTCCCAACTCCTGCACATCAACTTAGACCTTCTTTTTGGCATGTCAGGACTGTGTCCTTTATGCTGTGGTCATCTTTTATTTAGAGGCATTTTTTTTCCTTCCATCAAACCTCAAATGTTGCATATTTATTTGAATTCCATACAATTGCAGAATAGTACATACTACCTTTTTGACTAATAGTCAAAGACTATAGTCAAATAGTACATAGTAGCAGCCAGAGCCTCCTTCTGGAATTATTATAATAAGTTTTCCTAAATTTGGCTGTGATCTTTGATTCACTATAGTGTCTAGTAGAAATGATGTAAAAGGGCTAGTTCATCCTCACATCTTAGCACAAAAGGAGAGGTCTTCAACTGAAGGTATTTCAATCTGGATGTTTTATTTGTTTCGTGATGTGAGCATGCTCAAAGATCTTTGCAGAAAAAAGTTTTACCATCGCAATGTCCCCCCTCGGTTTTCACAATAACATTTCCATGGGCTCCTGTTACATTTTACAGGCTAACTGCCAAGAAGCTCCTGTCATGGGCAATGTTGTGTCCTTGTGTCAGAGTGCATCTGCTTCAAACCACAGCCTTTTTCCTGTGGATCTGGGTAACAGACCCCGAATGCTACAGTCAAATCTCTAACCCTCTCCCATGACAACATATTGGTGTATTAAGGAGGTAGCCAGATATTTTAGGACTAGCTGTCAGTACCTGTGATACCTCATGATTTCTTTGCTCCTTCTGCATCATCTGATGACGCGTTGTTGACGGCAGAGAAGTTTTTATTTCTTTGCATATTACCGTGGCGATGTTTTATCAATGTCCTCTACTGTTTACACTGATGTGGAGGCATCAAACACATTTCAGGCCAAATTGTTGACAGGAGTGCTTGACAGGAGTGTGACATGCATTGCCAAAAAAATTTGTTCTGCGTCACCAGTGATGTGCTTGTAAATGGACATTCGTAATTTTTTCATTACAGACAAGCCACTTTTACATGCTGAGCAAGCATCCCGCTTGCCGTTAGACTTCACAGTGGTGTGTGGATTCTTTAAGCCAGGGGAGTTGTGGCCTTTTGTTGTGCTCCCAGTACAGAGAGCCACAGGAAATCCTCATAATCAAAGCCATCTACAGCAAAAGTGCAAAGTTAGTTCAGTCCAAAAAGATCAAAGTAAGCTGACACAAAAGAAAAGCACAATGGCCAGGATTTAAATTAAATCTGGCATGTTGAATTTCTCACCTTTATTTACAATCATTTGAGACATCAGTCTCAACTTCTACACTTTCAGCAAGATGTTTTAAGTAATGAAAACAGAGCTAAATAATCAAAACATGCATAACACTGAGCAAAGCACACTGCTGAACTTCTAGCTCTGTTAGTGTCAAGGAGATGAGATCAAGTACCTGCCCACTGTTTTGCTTTTAATTCCATGTGATTTCCCCTGGCCCAGAACACACAACTATCTTATGAACAGGGGAAGGGCGTTGATGTTGACCATGTTGTGTTAGTCACTGTACAGGAAAAAAATACACTTATCAATTAATAATTTTGATAAACACTCAATAATGTTCAAAGGCAGCGTGTCATGCAGCAGAGTTCATTAGTATAGTTGCACAAAGAGGCAAACAGCACCAAGCAGTATGGTTCAACTTCCTGCTGACCAAATCATGTCCATCTTATCACTTCCTGTTTTCTGTCTCTAAGTAGGGTGGAGTGCGGGCTTGGTTGGTTCGAACCAGTTCTGCAGGTTTTGTAAATCCTGAGTCGTCATTTCTTCATAATGGTCTTAAACAGCAATCCCATAACGCACTGTGTTAGTTTCTAAACTACGCTCACTCTACGATATTCTGCTGTCAGTATCATTATGCAACATTATTTGCTTATAAATCAATATCATCTCACACACTTATAAATCAACATTATCATCATTTGCTTACAAATCAACGTCATTTGCTTAAAAGTTTCTTTTCACAGTCACAAGATCAGCATTGCGCTGAATGGCACAGTGGCTTGACCTGTGGATGGGAATCTCATGAAGGTTGCAGGAACATGTTTTGCCGCCAGACTTTTGAGGCACAAATCATGGATACATTATACCCTTTTGTGTGTGACTTTTGGTGCACGTACCTTTTTCACGTCTGTTTGTGTTCCTTTCTGATAGCTGAACATGCCAGATAATGACAGTGGCCCTCACAAGAATATAGAATGAAGAATAAGGGCTGTATTGAGTTTTCTGGGCGTTTTGGCCACAGTGGAATTGACTCAACAAAAGCCTGACAGGACAGTCAATACAACAGGTACTCATAACCACTCTTCCCTGCTTTGACAGAAAGAATAAAGGTGTGTGGAAAGCAGGATAAGTGGGAAAGCTATAGTGCAGAAGAATGATCAGAAACCACGAATGCTGAACAGCAAAGACACATGCTCAGTCTTAATCCTGAATGTAAGTTTGATGTTGCCTTTCTACACAAACTTTCCGTTACTTAAGCTCGCATCTGAGGCTTGAGTAGCAAAGTGAGGTCATGGTTAATGGAGTGTCTTCTCTTTGACTTTTGTCAGTGTGTCTCAGAGCATGAAGGGCTTAAGAAAGTGATTGATTGCATTAGGCTGAAGCAGATGTCACAGGCGCTTCTACGAAGTGTCTATCAATCCCACGGTTTGGTGAAAGGATGTTTGGTTCCTCCTTTTTAGTACGTAATCTTAATGCACTTCAATTAACAGCCAGTGTCCTGATGCGCTGTCCAAAGTGAACATGTCTGCTGACACTTGCTTGTCTGGAGGTACGCTGGTATGGGAAGTGTCTGAAAGCATTTAGCTGTTGTCAGTCAACATAGCTATTGCTTACTGACTTGATAAGTTCAGTTTTTCTGAGTTTTCCTGTACATGTTTCCCCTTGGATAGAACCAAGCAAACCCAGACACTCAGGTCACCTTAATGTGGCATGTTTGTGGAACTCAGGGTCATTTGACCCACTGAGGTGACAACAAAGTAGAGATTAAAATGGAAGACTCACTTGGTAATTGAACAGCCAACTCTTCAGTTTCGCCCATCAGATGTGTTTCCCAGCATGCAACACACACATATCATATGGTGTGTCCAGCACTCAATGAAGACACAAATAATATCAAAAACTTCATAAAGCTCATTTGCAGCCCAGGTTTCTTATCTAAATGTTACACATCATAAGACAGGGGTGTCATGTTAACGGAGCAAAAGCTCAAATTCAACATTGGGTTTTGCTGTACTTTACAGAAAACATTGTTTATTAAGCTATTGAAACTGTTTAATGAAATTGAATTTGATTTACAAATTGCCATCAGAAATTATAGAGCTCAGATTAGAAAAGGAAACCCAAGAAGGTACATGACGGGACAATACTCCACTGCAGTACAATACAGAGAAGACAAGAGGTAACTGACTAAGGATCAGCAGCGGAACTGATTCTTTTACTCAAGGACTCTTGTGTTTGTTCCAGCGCTTTCTGAAGGTTATTGTTGCATTCAGAAGCAGAATTCTTTAAAATGCTGTTGTTAATACCTCAGCAGCATCATCACTAGCAGAGCACAGAAACCCAAGTATTACGTATGTTTTATGGATCAAGCCAACCCTGCTCAAGTAACCTTTAAGCAATTTCATCAAATCAAAAGACTATAAAGGAAAGGTTTTTTGTCTTTCCCATGCAGGAATCTATAAATCAATGCATTCTATCACCTGTAATTGATTTTCTTGTCAAGTAAATATTAGGCTGTCTTCCTTAGTGTTGGACTTACTGATTACTAAGTGCATTGAAAACAAAGGCCAACATTTCATCCCTTGAGAATTTTCAAGCCAGTTCTTTACCTTTTTTTCCATGTTTACTTGGTGCTTTGAAACCACATTTGAAAACATCCCACCGAACACAGCAGGCCTGTGACTAGGTGTGACGTGGGGTTGTATTTGCTGATGGGTTTTCTGTTGTCCTAGTGAACTGGGTAGCTTTATTATCTTACACATGTCTTACCTACTCCAGTTTCAAGTACAAAACATGCAACACCTGGGCAAATTGGCCTGAAATCAAGAGAGTTTACTCTTTACAATATGGTATCAGTGGACTGCTCCAGGTTACCTCCAGTCCCGTATCAAGAACTATGTCCCCTCCCATTCTCTGCGGTCCGCTAATGGGAAGAGACTGGTTGCACCCCTCCTAAAAACTGGTAAACCTAGGCTCTTCTCTTCTCTGGCACCTATATGGTGGAAAGAACTTCCACTTGCTTTGAGGACTTCATCGTTGCTGTCCACATTCCGCAAGCAACTGAAGACACATCTCTTCAGGGAGCACATTAGAGCTTAAAACCACAAATCTTTGTCATCTACGCTTCCATTCACTCCATTGTAGCAAAACTGTTTGTTTGTACATGTTCTTCTAGTTTATACAAGACTTACATTCTATATGTTTATGCTTTGCCTTTACTTGAATGACTTTTGAGGCAAGTGCTTGACTTAATCGTGTGCACTTTGATGATAGAACAGCACTTACTGTTAGTTAGATTCTCTGATACTGTTTGACCTCGTCCGTGACATGCATGTGTGCTCTTATTCACTGTAAGTCACTTTGGACAAAGGCATCTGCTAAATGAATAAAATGTAAATGTAATTATATCAGGAGGCGGCACGGTGGCGTGGTGGTTAGCACTGTTGGCGCGCACCTCCAGGCCTGAGGTTCAAATTCCCGCCTTGGGTCTGTGTGCTTCCCCGCGACCCTCACCAGGAGTAAGTGGTTAAGATAAGGGAGGGATGTAATTGTATCAAGAGCACATGTCCATATGGAACGGAAGCTACAGCAGCTAAACATTGTTAAATCCCAGAAAGTTACAGGTTTATGGGCAGTCCTGCCTAACAGATTACAGACATGGCAAAGGGCACCAACCTACTATATACTGACTGGAGGTCAGAGTTTATGGAGGATCCCTGCCAGAAGTGGTAAAACACCAGCAAGACAAGCTTTAAAAAAGAATGTCAGCCTGACAGGAGAGGCATCTTTTTTGTAATGCCTTAGTGAACGAGAAGTGGTACAATAAAAGTAACACATTACACATGAAATCCTGTGTTACGCTGCTTAGGGCGTGTGTCTAATGAGAGCGAAAGTGTCCTACAGTAACAAGCTGGGGGAGCATTGACAACGGGGCTGCCAGCACGAAATTTACAGTCATCTTCCATCTTCATTTTGTGGTGTTTATCAGCAACACTTTTGTCAACAGCTCCAAGACGCTCGCTTGAAATGTGATAATGAACATGTCTGTGCCAGTGTGCGAGCTCGCTAAACGCAAACCCTGACAGTGGGCTGGAAAACAAAACGCAAACACCGAGTCGCTTAATGAGAAGGCATTTTAAGGCAAAGCGGAGAGTTCACTGGAATGCACTTGTTTATGCTAAAGCACAGTAAATAGACCGATGTAGCAAATGGAAAAACAACACTGTCCTGTTCCAGGGAGTTACCCAAAGCCCGTTCATCTCACAGCAGGTTTTTATTTTGCTTTATGCTTCAATTTTGTGAAGAATTTATATTTAGTCTGAATGAGGCCTCATAGCAATACTACCATATGGTTCCTTTCAAACTCAGAAGCAATTTGTCTCTAATGGATTGACTGATTAATTGTCACTTGCCTATCAGTTAGGAGAGTTTTGTTTTTTGTGTCTACAGTAGGGAGGGAAGGAAAGAGAGAGAAGGTGAGAGAGAGACAGAGAGAGAGGGAGAGAGAGTGAGTGAGACAGAGTGGGAGAAAGAAAGTGTGAGAGAGAGAGAGTGAGACAGCGTGGGAGAGAGAGAGAGAGACAGAGTGGGATAGAGAGAGACAGAGGGAGAGAGAGAGTGAGTGAGACAGAGTGGGAGAGAGAAGGTGCGAGAGAGAGTGAGACACAGAGAGAGACAGAGGAAGAGAGAGCAAGACCGAAGGGGAGAGAGAGACAGACAGAGAGAGAGAGGTGAGAGAGAGGGAGAGAGACAAGGTGAGAGAGAGAGTGAGACAGCGTGGGAGAGAGAGAGAGACAGAGTGGGAGAGAGAGACAGAGGGAGAGAGAGAGTGAGTGAGACAGAGTGGGAGAGAGAAGGTGTGAGAGAGAGTGAGACACAGAGAGAGAGTGAGACAGAGTGGGAGTGAGAGCGAGAGAGAGACAGAAGGAGAGAGAGTGTGAGTGAGACAGAGTGGGAGAGAGAGAGAGTGAGAGACAGAGAGAGACAGGAAGAGAGAGCAAGACCGAAGGGGAGAGAGAGACAGACAGAGAGAGAGAGGTGAGAGAGAGAGTGAGACAGAGGGAGAGACAGAGAGAGCAAGAGAGAGGGAGAGACAGAGAGAGCGAGAGAGAGAGACAGAGGAAGAGACAGAGAGAGCGAGAGAGAGAGAGAAAGACAGAGGAAGAGACAGAGAGAGTGAGAGAGAGAGACAGAGAGAGAGAGAGAGAGTGAGAGGGAGAGACAGAGTGAGAGAGAGAGAGACAGAGAGAGAGAGAGTGAGAGGGAGAGACAGAGTGAGAGAGAGAGAGAGACAGAGGAAGAGAGAGCAAGACCGAAGGGGAGAGAGAGACAGAGAGAGAGAGAGAGAGCGAGAGACAGAGTGGGAGAGAGAGAGCGAGAGAGAGAGACAGAGAAAGAGAGAGCAAGACCAAAGGGGAGAGAGAGAGAGAGAGAGAGAGACAGAGGGCAAGACAGAGGGAGGGTGTTAAATGAGGGAACACTCATGAGCAGTGACTGTTGACTGCCAAACAGATAATGAGAAATGGCTGTCTGTGTTTTACAGAGAAATATGACCTTATGGATTTGTAAATGCGTTTATCTCAGAATGTCAGATTGGCGTCAGACTTATGGTGGAGTGGGTGAAACAGGTCAGTTATGAATGTCGGCAATGCTGAAATGCCTTGCTTTCATTCCCAAAAGTCAACTGCAAATTTCCTCCTGATGGTTATTTTTCATTCAACATAATTCTTCCAGATGAGTGCAATTCATAAGGATGTTTTTAATTGTTGGTTATATTTCCCCCCCCCACACACTGGTCAATGGCCAATGTATTTTCTGTATGTATTTTGTATCATGAAGCGAAAAAATTCTCTGGGTGTCCAAGGTCGACTAGCTGTCCCACCCCCATGGGCATGCCAGCATTATACATAGTAAAATCAAACAAAAAATCGTTGACTCTGAACATCCATGCGCCAGGTCTAAGTGCAGATCTTTCTAGGCTGACAAGACCGCCTAGATGAGGACCACATTCACAATACATGTGCCTCAGGTAGTGCCCATCTGGATACTAGCTAGATATGTGAGGGAAAGAATGTTAAAGATGGGTCAGTTTGGAAATAAACACTAACACTGTCTGTCAATGGAGCATTGACACGGATGCTATGTAATGGGTCTTGGGACTTGTATCTGCTCTTGTGGATAGTACTGGATAAATGGATAAGAAGAATCCATCTTAAAATTTGTCACCAGCCATTGTCTAGCATGACTTTGCACAAGCATCGTGCATATCATTAACGCCCATCCATCACTCTGATTTATGAGTTTGTTAGCCAGTGTCTACAGCCCAACCTCCACAGCTCCACTGTTGTCTTTCAGTACCAACGTGTCACAGAAGAGTTCTTGTCAAGTCATACTGTGTTAAAATATCTCAATAAAAGGTAGTAACATTAACAGCTTCTCGGAAAATAGAGGCTTTAAAACTGATAGAGCAAAGTGAAACTCAGAAGCTGGTAGCAAAATAGTTTGGCGTAGTGCTCTTAGATTTAAAACAGTAGAGAAGCAATTTTGTATGATTGGCAGATAGACCCAAATTCAGACATAAAATGAAAAAGAACTGGCCATGGAGATGATATGAAGGAACCTCTGTTGAGATGGCTCAGAAATCGATGCTACATGGCCAATCTCAAGGCTGCCCACTAATGCACACTGCAGTTACGTTCCAAAAGCCAACTGGTATGACTTTGGTGTAGGAATTTACAAAGTGTTGTGTCCACCCACTCTCCCTTCCATTCCTATTTTATTGCCTATTCCAGTTTGCGGTTTTAAATTTTCCTTTTGTTTGTCCTTTTGTATTCCTGCAAAATGGGTTTTTGGATGTGTGTATCTCCAGGAAACAGGACAGAAAGAAAGAGGATCAGCAGTAGGGTGAGCTGGTGTCACATCGGCTTGTGAGATGGCAGTGAAGGTGGTGGGAGAGTTGGGGCCCTAACTGGGGGACTGTGATGGATGGGGCACTCTCGAGACCTTGACAGGTAAAGGATGGAGGGGGGGGGGTCATCTGGGATACTCAGGATGCACCAGAGATGAATGAGAATAACTGAAATAGGGATCTAGAAAACACATTTACTTTATTCATTTTCGAATTAATATCCTTTAAAGGTGAGGGGGTTTATCATGACACATGCTATTTAATCTTTATGGGACCTTTCACCCATGTTCTAACTAATTAAATAAGATTAACCATAATACTCACTAAAGAGGGTGTGTTTAAACTGTAATGATTTTGTGACAGAAGACAATGTTAAATAATAAACGTGACTAGTGACTGATAATTAAACCAAACATAAATAAATATTAGGATGACGACCTGAAACGTTAATGTTTCTAGTGTTTTAATGGTACTGATCTGTAAAAGTCTAACACTCTTAAGTGTAAAGTAATCAGGAGTAAATCCACTCAGTCACAACAGGAAGCCGTTGTAGCTTTATGGATGAAAATGCTAATAGTCATGGTAAAGGCGAGAGAATGGTGAGACGGTAATACTGGTAAACAAAATGATGATAATCCCGATTAGATGAAATTAGTCATTTCTGTTGTGCTGCTTTCCATTAAAAACTGTCTGTTACCTTGCATTTTGACACCATTTCACACAATGACGCTTCTTTTTTGTGGGCTGAACAGTTTGAAAATAAGTGCTGAAAGGTTTACAAATGATCTTTGGACATACCAGTGCTTGGGGGTGGGGGACCTTACACATAGTACAAACAGTGTTTCAGTAAGGGTTCTCTTCCACTTCTCTACAGCATGGAGTAAGCAGAAATCATTTTCCAAAATGTCAAAAGCAAACAAAATTTCTAGACTTTTTTCCCCCAAAAAGCAGCAGGTTGTATAACAGCACAGATGGTGCTGGATCAGGGGGTTTTGACTCTGGTAATGCTGACAGTAGTACTGTGCTTTGTGTGGCACTACCAGTACAAGTTGCAAGTCATTTCCATGTCACTACAAGGTCTCGTGTGTCTGATTGGTGTGTGATTTTGTCTTAATTCAAGCACTAGTGCCTGCTGGTCCACCCGCTAGTCTTCTCTGTTCCACCTGCTCAGGTGTTCCCCTGGGAAATGCCTCCTATTCAGCTGAAGAGGGCAGTCTTTTTTTGCCTGGATGTAAGCTGGAATCTCAGGGGAAGGGGGGGGGTTTAGACCATGAGTATGTTCAAATGCTCATGGGACTGACCGCACATTTGAGCAGAACACAGTCCAGGGATGAAAAGTGACTCATTTTGCAGGAGTCCCAAGAACTGCCAACGCGAGCTTAATTAGTTGCGAGCTGTCTTAATGAATTAGTGGTGTCCCAGAGGGACTCCCGTGTGAAAGGGAAAAAGGTGGTGGAAGTGCAAAGTAAACAGAAACTCGTGTGTCTTTTAAAACTTAAAGAAGACCAACGTCCATTGGCTGAGAGGGAATGGGAGAGAGTGAGTTTGAGTGTGAGGAAGACAATGGCAGAGAGAGAGAGAGAGAGAGAGAGAGAGAGAAAGTGAAGATGAGGAAATGAGTGCAAGGAAAAGAAACAGATAAGACAGTAAAGCTAATTCTGAAAGAGGATAAGAAACAAAACCAAAAACTGGGGGAGCGAGAGAGAGAGAGAGAGAGAGGAGAGAGGTGTGTGAAATATGAGACTGTCAGCCTCTTACCTATTGGATAGTTGTCATGCTAACAAAACATTGTTGAATTTATTATACTGAGACAAGGGTGACAAGAGTGAACCTTAAACTAACATTTTTTTGTGGCTTTTTTTTACGGAGCTGAAACTGTAGACACACACATTACAGCCAGAACCGGCAGCCAACTTGCTTTACATGACATGCGGACACTTCTTTTAGCACAAGTCAAAAAACAGCATCCAAACAACTGTAGGATTTTGTGCTATTGTGCAGAAGGCTGCATGATTGACATCCAGGACTGACCTCTCTGCTGTATGGCAGCAAGCGACCCACACACATTCTAGTACAGATATCCGCTTATAAAAGTGGGAGGAGAAAAAGATGCCAATACAAGCGAATCAGCTGAGGAAACAGTGAGTTGTATGGACTAGGGTTGTCCCCACATATTTGTTCCAGTTCCTAATCCCTACCATGGGGATTAGAAATACTGTATTAGCAGTTGTGGGAAGAGTGAGGAAGTTTAATCTGCACACACTTTTTCTCCTAATAAAGAACTTAGCACTGTAATGGACGCTCAGCTTGTCCCGCATCTACAGGGTTAGGGGCAAATCTCCAATCATGCTTCTCTGGGATGCTTTATTGGTTTTAAGTCTTTAGTGCCGAAGACATTGGGAGATGAATTAAATGTCTCTAGTTTCGAATTCAATACTCGTTCAAGAACTTGAGGAAATAGAGGATGTACTGCAGCATTTTAGTCCTTCAAATTTTTTTTACTGATGTGAAAAATTAATAAAGAATATTCTGGTATGCAAACCTTTCCAGGAGCTTGTGCGAGCACCTGCACACACCACGCAGGAGGTGGAAAAATCGAAAGTTCTGTAATACTGACAACTTTGGCTCACGGGCTGGGCCTCCCATGAACACCGACCTATAAAATGAGAGATCTATACCCCGCAGAGCCCCATTACTGTTACGGTTCATTAGCACTGTCAAGATGGCAACTTAAAGGATTCAATATGTTATTTAATAAAGCACCTGATTGATGGAGATGTACTCTAGAAAGCATAGAAGAAACATATTCATTAAAAGCACATATTGCCTTCTTTATGGTGGTTGCAGCTGGAGGGCAAGCAAACAGTAATCAATTTAGTGCTTTGATTGAGGTGGAAGCAGTTATTGACAATGACAAAAGACTCATTGATCACCTCGTCAGTTTACTCAGAAAGCTTGGGTTTGAACCATAGAGCTGCTGTGACATTAGCACCTTTTTCTTGACTTGGCCACCAGGGGGAGACAGTGGAACTCTCACTGTGTTCATGAGCGATGGGGGATGTTAGAACAGCAAACTGATGACTGGCTACTGGCAAGACTAACATCTGTATGTGTGTGCACGCGTGTGCGTGTGTGTGCACGTACGTGTGTGTGCGCGCGCAGGTGTGGTTCTGGAAATTTGTTTTGTAGGTAGAAACGACCAGCTGTCTGTTTCCCGTGTTTGTTCTAGGAGAAGAGTTATTCCATATGGAACATTTTGTCAAGATTTACTCACCTTTCTTTCTTTTTTTTGTTTTAAAATTTCCTCAGTGTGATTAGATGGGTCCCAGGCAAACCACCCTGTCAAGTATTGCATGCTTATGATTTGTTGCATGTTACCTGTCAAACTGAAGGTTCGTACTAATCAGAGCATTCGCAAAAAAAAAAGCTAGCTTTCATTCCTTTTGTCTCGATGCACGCATTTGTTCCACTTTCGCAGTTGTTCTGAGCATATCTCCTCTGCAGAGCCTAAACTGAACATGCAGGATGAGCAGGTAATTTCCCAAAAGATAAAAGTGTTTACACATTCCACAAGGGGCGATACCCGTGCTAATCTGATAAATTGAGAGAAGAGAACAGCTGGACACCTGACTAGGGAAGGAGGGGGTGGTGATGTCAGGGAAGGCAGGGTGGGGGGGCACAAGCTAGGGTACATTCTGGATCAGTCACCACCCACAGCACCCACATACTGACCTTGGAGGACAGCTGCAGGGATTGCAGTTCCATTACCCTTAGTTTACACCTGAACGTGACATACGCCAGTCACGGGGGTGACACATGCCGTTTGTTTCCGTGTGTGGTCACAGCATCCCGCCTCCATTCCATTACCGGTTTGTGTTTGTGTCATGACTCCAAACCAGGCCATCGCTGTAACCCGAGGCGTGCCTCTGCATTCTGGTTACGTGTTTAATTCCCCATTCCGTTATGTGAACCGTGTGCCAGGCCCCCATCAGCAAGCGCTCCTTCAAAAGGTGTCGCCGTGGTGACAGCCAACCCCGTGCTTGGCTGCGTGTGTCGGGGAGGGCAGCGTGGGATGCTGGGAGAGCAGGTGAAAATGCATCCCAGTCCCCTCCTTCCCCTTGCCAGACCTGCCCTGACTAGCTGATTTGTCATGTGGATTTTTAATTAGGTCTCCCTTAGGGCTAATTAAACAATTACTACTTCCTTGTTAAATAATATCAGCAAGGAATGAAGGTGGACTAACGGTTATGAAATGTACAGCACTACATGCATTGTTTAATTGTTTCATCTGTACTGCAACAGCCAGAACGTGTTTCATGACATTACTCAAGATTGCTTCAGACTTACTTTGATTTTTTTTAACCAGAGCAATGAATGTGAATGGGCCAACCTGACCTGGCTTTACCTTGGTCTGTTTTTGGACATTCTGTGCCTGTGCTCATCCACTCCTTTTTAAGAATTCAGTGAGCCTGCTTACAGTAAACACATCCCCCTCCCTTTGCTATAGTGGCAGCAACAGATAAAAAGCTGGCTTTAGTACTAAACCATCACGAAGCTGTGTTTTAAATACATTTTATGTGTGTGCAATACATAGTGTAGCATGTGGAGTGCAGTGTGTGTGTGTGTGTGTGTGTGTGTGTGTATGTGACAGTAGAGAGAAAATGCAATAAAAATCAGGTCTATGGTATGTTATATATTTTTTTATATAATACATTTTATTTCACATTTAAAATGAGATCCATCAACCAGCACAGACTATAGGTTTTTCCTCTTTGTGGCTTTTCTCAGTGTCCCTGTAAGTTCTGTCTTTTATGACCGTGGATGCTGGACATGTTTATGACCCTGCCGCCGTCTCCTTTCCTGCGGTAAGCAGCTTCCTGTAGATGATTTGTACTCGCACAGCTCTCCTTCATAAACTTGCCTTTCGTGCGTGTGTAAATCGGAGCCTGGTGCTGGGACTCCTGAGGCTCGGACCCTACATCTCTGTGGCAGGGAAGATGTGCGTGTGCGAGAGAACCCGATCGAGAGAGAGAGAGAGAAAAACATTACTGTGCAAAGTGGCTAAACCAGATACGTGTAACCGGGCACATTTCTTGGCCTAAGTGCACAGTATGTCAGTGTCCTTTTACTCCTCAAAGAGAATGTCCCCTTGCAATCGTTTTACGCCCCCCAGCATGATTGGCGTGCTGGTTTTGTGCCATAAAAGTCCATCTTAAACAGAGGAGGACTATTACCACCCACGCAAGCAAGGAGTCAAGCGGAGATGTTTAAACAGAGGTGGACTATTATCAACCACATGAGCCAGAAGTCAAAGGGAGGAATTTAAAACATTCAATTTTGTCCTGTACCTCATTCGGTTCATTGATACTGGCCAGTGGTGGCATGTCGGTAGCCGGCATTCCAATCAGCAGCAAGATGCTAGGCGCTCAGCGCAGGCTGCGCCTAGTAACCTGATGCAGGGGTGTGTCCTAGGCTCGCATTTTCGGGACAGGAAGTGGAGACAGGCGCAAACGCTTGGGTACTAACCGTCGCCATATGCTGTTACTGATGAAGTAATGAGGCAGAGAGAGAAGCCCATTAGTCAATACAACTGAGCGTTAACAGTCAAAACAGGCACAGATGGAGCCCAGAGAGCTCACATGGGAAGCTCTCCATTGAGGGCTGAAGAGGAATCAAGCACATATGCATGCACCCCTTAATCTGCGTCATACTATAGGCAGAGGCTAAGGGCTCATAGATCCTCCTTACAGACTGTGGCAGCCACATATGTAGCTGATACATCAATACTGTGATTAGTAGCAGCTACTGTGGTTAAAAATAACACTAATGATGTTACAGATTTTGTGGATAGAGGTAAAAAGTTCTACCAGCTACCACGGAGTTATTCCTGTGGATGGTAGTGGTAGGCTTGTTGACTTTGGAGCAAAGACGATTACACTGAAAGCAGGACAATATGTACTGGAGTGAGGTTTGTCAAAGTCAGGCTCTGCGTGATGGGCTCTGAAGTCTCAAGCAACGGGCTAGACGGCTGCCCCGTGGCTTCCGTGGACCTTTCGGCGTTGGATGCTGCCCCCTTGTCTCTCTTTCCCGCACAATCCCGATGACATCTCTAGGCTAGGATCCAAGCAGGACCTGATTGCTCCAGGGCTAATTCGGTGTGACAGGACATTAATCATCTGCCTATCGAGATTCCTTGAGGTGACTGAAAACTGGTTTGCGGGTCGGTGGGGGTGGAGGGATGGAGAGGAGAGTAAGAAAGGCTTTGGGAAGTGCTACTGTACATGAGAATGTGTTCGCTTACAAGGTGATTCTTAGTTTTATGTGTCTCCTTTTTAATTGAGTGTAATTACTTTCCATGCATCAGATATTTTCCCCTTTATACATTCATGCTTAATGGACCTGACTAATAAAATAGGAAAATAGCACTTGGGTGAAAAACTAGCTTTCTACCTAGTTAATCATTACCAGGGTCACCTTTTAATCCTTCTCCTCTGAGTGCTGTTTAACACCTTTCCAGCCATTATCTTTTTTTAATGGCGGCCCATCCCCAAATTATTTATTCAGCATAATGAGACTTAAGCTCCGAAATGAAAAAAAAAACAACATAAACATTATGTAAAATATTAATACATAAAGATGGGCTGCATTTGGACTGTCGTGTTAATTGTAGTAATTCTGTAGTAATGAGGAATAAACTGCTTTTATTTTGCCGGAACAGCATGCTGCGTTAAGCTCGGAGGTCTTCGGTCTGTGTAATTTTAATTGCGCAGGTCAAATGAAAGACATGGAGCATTGTTATGGGATTGCTTTGTGCACTGAGTTGTCAGCTGCCCCTTGATCCTCTCATTTGTTCATCTTTGAGGGGCAAGTAATGGAAGTTGGAAGTTAGTTTTTTTCCCCTTCTGACATTGATTGGAGCTACACCCGGGCCTGCAGGCGCCACGTCACACAGGAACATCTCCCTGCTGCATCACTGTGGTAGCAGCCCAACTAGTGCAGACGGGAAATGTGAGCTCATGGTTTTCGAACCACGTTCCGGTAGGTCGGACCTCTGTGTCCTCACCGCGGTACTTATACTCCGGGCCCCGAGTACGCCCCGTCGCTCCTTGATGTAATTTTATTGACTCCCTCTTTCATCTTTTACTGGAAATGTACGGACATGTAATGGAATTAACCTTGAACCAGGGAGGGATTTGACAAAGTCTAGAAGTGAAGTAACCTGTAAGAGGATTCTTAAGTCTGTGCCAGGGAAGGGAATAGCTCTCACTGCTTTGGAGGCTTCTGTGCTGTCATGGTCAGAGGACTGCTCAACAAAAGGTCACAGAGAAAATAGCAGGAAGAGACTCACTGTGGCATCTATGAATGAGGTGCTTCATTTATAACAGCACATCTTCAGCTGTGTTAACAGGCAGATGGCTCTATGATAAGTCTAAGGACATAACAAATTCTCTGGGTCCAGGTAACTCGTTTTCACACTTGAATATGAGGTTTAAACTAACGAGGTATATATTCTGCCAATTAATATATAAATTACCCTCACCCCACTGACAGGAAAACATAAAAACATGTAAAGGTTCACATGGAAGGACTCTGTAAGGCTTTGTCCATTCAAACTTTTTTGAGTGATGAAGTGGAAAGCAGCGCTTAGCTCAGCTTGTGCTGTGATGAGTTTTACTGGCCTGTGATGTCTATGACAGTTATTCCAGGCTGAAGTAGGGGTTGCTGTGGGGGGTGTTCAGCTTTGCAGACAGCAAAAGGAGAAGTGGCTGGGGAGTTAATTAAATGAAATAAGTTAGTCAACGAGCGCAGAGCGGGCTCTGTAGGCTGAGTGGGAAGGCTCTATACATGCAACGCAGCCTCCTGCGCTAGAGCAGGCCAAAGCTCGTTAGTGTATCTGACTGACAGAGACAGGGAGGGAGGAACCATGAGAGCGATAAAACACGCGGGCAATGCATTTGAGACGATGTGCCAAAACATGCACCTGAAAGCTCAGCGACTACACCCAGGGCAACAAGGATCACCGGGAGCGTTCGTCCATTCGTTTGCTCGTCTGTCCGTCCACCCGTGTACAAGCCTGCATGTTTGGTTGCAACTGTAGAGATCAAATACGGTGTCGTATATGGGATGCGGTGCCTTGCAGCACGGAATGAAAAACACACACGCTGTAGAACCACCAGCTTGGTTGGACTGCTGGGCTTTGGAACGTATGAGAGAGTTGGTCCAAAAAAGACCGTTTGCAGGTCTTGAAATTGATAGCTGTGCAGTTACAGTATTATCCACCATTCTAGTCTCCACCTCGGGCTGTACATACAGTCATTAACAGACTGCTTAGCAGACACTACTCAGGTACTTAATGAAACAATTCAGGTTAAATTGAACATGGCTTTAACTTATGATACATACTAGCTGAGATCTCGACATGGTTCTGTCTACCTTTATGCCATATCCCTGTGCATTTAAGTAAAAAATAAACCAATAAAAGACAACCTATAAATATTAAAAACCTAATTAAACCATAGACATGCCACTTACTGTTTTTTCACACCAGCAGCAGAAAATTGTTTTGTTTTTTTTTTTTTTTCTGTGAGGAGCAAAAATATAAAGTAAAAGCAGGTGAATTGCTGCCAGATGGAATAAAATCAGCTTGACGCAAAATAACTAAATTACTTCCAAGCATAAAAGTCGAAGTCTGCAGGGCGATCTTCAAAACATTGGTTGAACTCCCACACAATTTTAAAGATTGCAGTCAATACATTGATTTTGGTCACGGCTGTTTGTACACAGATTCCACTGATGGAGAGCGCTGCTGGTTTGACAATGTGCTTGCAATGACAAATGATCCACATAAGAGAATAACAGAAAAAGTAAAAGTACTTTTCAGAGTTTCAACTAGTTGCTTTTTTTTTTTTTAACAACGAACATTCATACTTGCCTGGGCAAGTCATGGTGATGCTTTGGTGATGACTGTTAGCCTGTGTGACACCATATGGCAGGTTGCTCCATTATGAAGGTAGGACAGCAGATAGCCAACAGGTTAGGCGAGTTGACTTTTGGTTGATAGGATCCCAGTTCAAATTCGGGAAAGCTCACTGTTGTCAGACTGAGGGTCTGTATAGAACTGCGTAACCTCTCAGCAAGACAGCTGTCATGGTACATCTGCAGGGTTGTGAGTTCAGATCTGGTCCTCAACACTGTGTGCATATGTGTGTGTGTGTGTGTGTGTGTGTGTGTGTGTGTGGGGGGGGGT
>JABJVR010019725.1:0-31365 GCA_025773905.1 Chitala chitala
TGTGTGTGTGTGTGTGAATTATAACATTTAATACAGTTATTAATTATTATGCTAGGACATTCCATTTAAATGAGCCATCTCCCTTGGTACGAGTTTATTTTTTATTGGTTTGTATTTGCTAAAGACAGTTTCTGAGTTCCTCTGGGCCATGCTAGCTAGGGGATATGAGTACAGTCTAGTTATTAACAAACTCACATTTTCACCAAATGTGTGGACTTTGCATTGTGGTGCCGCACTTTGTTTTTACAAAACATCAAACGGCTCCAGTCTCGCGCTCACGCTTTAATGTTCTGTTTTCCCCTTTCGTTAACCTGCGCAGCCCCGCCTGCCGTTTGTGAACTCTATCGCTCCCGACTGTCGGCAATGTTTATTCATACTCTTTATTATGGTAATTGAGATTTTAAAAAAAGAACAGTGTGAATACAGAAAAAAATTATTTGCATTTCTTTTACAAGGATTAAAAATACCGACTGTTTTGCTAACGAATTGCCCGTTTATCATAACAGAACGTTATGCAGTTTTCAAAACTAATGGAGGAGAACTTTGCGGCTGCTGATTCTGTCGGCCCGTTATCGTGACCAAGCTTGTCCATCCTTATGAAAACAGCACATTCCAGCAACTTCCTTTTCAGCAAGGGAGACCCAGCAGCGGCCGTGTCCAGCTTTTCATGTCGCGCCAGAGCTCCGAGAGCTTTCTATTTGATGAGACTCCACATCTTCTTCCAATACTGGGCATTTTGTAACCTGGATTTTTTTCAGATGTAATTTAAACCAAACCCGTCGTGACCTTTAGATTGACACCCCGTGACCCAGTTCGGAATCTCAGTGTTGACTTTGGACGTTTTTCCCCGCTAAGCTTTAATCTTGTCTACAGCGCCACGGCACTTTTAAATGGTACTTGTAGCTGTGCATGTGGTCTTACTTTATGGGAAATACGCTCCAGTGTTTGCTGGATATTTTTTTTCCCCAGAATGACAGCCCCCCCTCCCCCCGCACTCTGTCTAGAAAGCCAAACCGTTATACCATACAAGCGGCAGGCTTTATTGCCACTCTGTTCTTTGCTTGTTATCTTCGGAGAGTAAGCTTCACAGCAGCTCGTGGCATGTTCACAAATGAACTTAATTTCAAAAGCGATCCCTCCGGGACCCTCGCGGAGTGTGGGCTCAGAGTCCCTCCTGAAAGACCGCTAAGCGGGAGACACTCGCCTCTAATCTGCTTTTAAACGCATCACACTCCAAACATACTGTTGTGCTGCTTTCGTTTTTCACACGGCTTAAGAGGAAGCAACATTATCCTAACGGTTCAGAAATGAGGACTGCGGGAAATGCATTTTATTTTTTTCGGTGTGGTCTCATTAGTTGAGATTCACAACTTTATTCATGAGGACACTAAATACTTTTTTATTTTAATTTTATAGAGTGAGGTTGATTAGAGGAATGATCCCCCAGAGCCTTTTGTGCATTTTTAATGACCATTTGTCAAAAGAGGAGACAATCGCTCACTGAATTGGCACAAACACTTAGGGTCTCCAGGAACTTCCACTGAAAAGTTGGCTCTAAAAAAAGGGTTTTACTAACATTTTTCTACGTGGTATGCTATACAGCATACACTTTATGTTCTACCAGCCTTACAAGTAGTCTCTGTCATTGCTTAGTAACAGATAAACCTGACAAATATTAGAGTTCGTTCTAGGAAAACCGTAACATAAACCAGCAGGGTGTCAAATCACGGTCCTGGAGGGCCGCAGTGGGTGAAGATTTTTGTTTCAGCCAATTTCTGCAGTTAATGGTCAAATTAACATGAATGAATTGAGTGGAATAAAAACCTATACTGACTGCAGACCCCCAAGACTGAGCTTTGACACCCCTGCCATATAGCTTTAGAAACAGTGGTGGACCACTTATAATCTAGCTATCTTACACATTTACAGTGATAATGCTAAAACACAACAGTGAGTGTCATGCACACGGCTTGTAGTTTCATTCTGGAGAAGGATTGTGCGTGACATAGTTTAATGTTCAGCCTCGTCAGACTGACGCTTCGGAATGCCGACTCAGTGGAACATATGTCAGGCTGTACAAAGTGCAAGGCAGCCTGTAACCCCACAGATAGACAAGCACATTGTAAGCTGTGCAAATATGTTTTGGCACATTCCTATTGCTGCTGGAACAGGCATAGAAATATGTTTCCTATAGATGCTATTCGTCTGTTGTTCTATGCCATCTGATTGATCTACCTCTTTATCTGTCATACATTAAATGTATCTAAATAGATGCTCGTTGCTAAAATTTAGAAACATTCTTTGCCAACTGGCACGAGTCCTTCCAGGTGTTGCAGTCACTGATTTGATTCATCTTCTTAAAAACAAGCTTGCTGAGAGATCCCTATTTGAGAGATCTTCAAACTGATTTGGATGGTTTTTAGCCTTTTATAATTAGCTAATGACTGATTATACCTACTAGAAATTACATTTGCTTCATTTGGGTGATAGTGAAGGACTATCTAATCAAAACAGATAAACCGTGGTACTTCTTTTGGGTTGCATTTTTGCAGTAAATGCCACATTTTGAAAATCGTCTTGCTTAAGAGTACTGCAGTGTACTCAGAAGATCACTGTTCACTCATCTTCAGGTTTTGTGAAGAGCTGAGTGGGCGCTCCATGCTGACCTCATTACTGCACGCACTTTTTACTGACTTTAGGAGATCGCTACTAAATGTAGCCTCTTGTTAGAGACTGTAAATTTTCAATAGTAACTTAAGGCTCTCCTTATTGATTTTAAGTGCTCAGAACTCTCCTTACTAATGCTTAATACTAACCACAGTCTTATTTTTTTGACTCTCATTGATGATTGCTAACTATAGGTTTTCATTTCTAACACGAAGTGATCATTACTGACTATATACTTTACTTACTGACTAAAGTGATCATTACTAACTTAAGGCTCTCCTTACTGACTGTTAGCGCTGTTATTAACTACATTCTTTTACTGTTGGCTTTATGGGCCTTGTTACTAACTATATGCTCTTGTGAGTGATTTGGTATTCTCTTTACTGACTGTAGGTTATTATTACTAACTACACACTCCTGTCACTGACTCTGCACTAGATTTAATAGATTAAAACCTTTTCTTCTGCTGCTTTTTCTGCCATAGCTGCCAACCAATACTTTTACAGATGGACATGAAAATATGTAGACAAACATATGTGTAACACCCCTGCCTGTCATGACCCTTATGTCACCCTTTCTGCTGTCTCATTTGTGATGATTGTTCTCACCTCTTTAGTGTTCCCCAGCCCTATCTAGTTGTACTTTCTTTGGTGATTTAATCCCTGTGTTTGTATAGTGTCCTTGCTGATTGTTGTAGGTGTGTGTTTGTTGTTGTGCTGAACTTTGTGTAGTTGCAGAACGCTGTTCTTGTTATTCTTCAGCCCTGAGTTTTCCCTATTGTTTGTAATTAGCCTTGTTACCCCCATTACCTAATTTTATTCCTTGTTTTGCCAGTCATTAAAGCAGCATGGTGGCGTGCTGGTTAGCATTATTGCCTTGCACCTCCAGGCCTGGGATTCAATTCCTGCCTTGGGTCTCTGTGTATGGAGTCTGCAAGTTCTCCCTGTACTTGGTGTGTTTTCTCTGGGTTCTTTGGTTTCTTCCTACAGTCCAAAGATATGTGAGGTAGGTTGAGTGGTGTCTTCAAATTTTCTGTAGTGTGTGTGTGCCCTGCAGGGGGTTGGTGCCCCACCCTCTGTCTCCTGGGTTGGGCTCCAGGCTTCCCGTGACCCTTACCAGGATAAGCAGTATGGAAAATGAATAGAACCTCCCTTTTGCACATTCAGCCTTGCCTCTCTTGCCTGCTTGGCATAAATGTTACAGAATGTAGGCACCATTATTAATTACATATATTCAAAATTCAAGCAGCCATAGAATCCTGCCATTCCAAGTGAACATGAATCCGCAGGACCTTGTTTCTTTATGGTTTGTGTCTTGAGCTCACAATGGATAGCAGTAGAATGGCAATACAACACTGGCACCGGATTGATTTTCCTAGGGTGTGGTATCATCTGCAGCCTATGAGGGAACTTGCCGAGTTAAAATTTTAACAGAGTGTATGTGAACTGTCAGGCAGTAGAAAAAGGGGGCGCAAGACACGAGGTACTGTGAGTGAAAAGAATGACTTAAATAAGCCGGTTCAGCTGAGTCCACTGTGCCATACTTGTCAAGACCTGAGGAAGAGGAATGGCTTTATTCCTGACATGCTGACCCAGTGAAGTATATATTTTTCAGAATATCCTTCTGAAACAAAGACAAGTATCACATCACATGCTTGTCATTCATTTTTCACGTCATCTACGAGGACTTTATGCTCGATTTCTTGTTTAGTGGCATCTGGAAACAAGCCCCACCAACGCTTCGCGCAAGGATGCATTCCTTATCAGTGTCCATCCTAGAAGGCAGGGAAGACATGCTAAAAGATATGCAAAACTGTTAATCAATACCATAACTCGCTGTCAGAATCCCAAGACAATCTACTTCTCAACAGTTCATGTCAATAAGTCCTTTGCAAAGCTGATGTTCGTCGTGTCCTCACACTGCCAACTTGGGTTTTATTGTATGTACACCAAGTGCTCAAAGGCTTTGCATTTGCATTTAGTATTGATCTGAGTGTAAATGTATTTGCATAGTAATATAAGAGAATGCTTCAGTTTCGAGTCTGTGCTCAACTTTCCTTTCTGGATAAGACTTGAAGATCGATAAATAAGAAGAGGAGTTCCTTTAGCACATCTGTTATTTTTTTATCTTGTTTTTTGATGGATCTTTATGGGGGGCGTATGTCCCTGTAAGGGGAAAGAGAGAGGGATGATGGGAAGAGAGACCGAAGGTGCAATCTGCGATCTGGGTTACAAGGCAGGAACATCTGTCACACAAAAGGATTTGTTTGATTGGTTGGACCCATATATCAAGCCTGCCTGACAGTGGACAGTATATTTATGTTCCCAAGTCACATCTTCTATCAGTAATCACGTAATCTGAGGTCCAGAACTGTCAGTCTGAAAAGCTATATCTTTTTCACTTTAAAATTCTGTTCCACTGAGGCACCTCAGGTGGATATAGAAGGGCTGTTTTACCTGTGTGCGTTTGAATATTTTAATGCACAATTTAAACTAAAGACTGTTTCTTTTCTCTGCCCACACAAGAAACTCGGTATTTTTCCTGCAGTTCTGGACAAGACTGAATTTATCTATACACATATCTTTAGGAAACACTTATCTTGTCTGGGTGCTGGTGATGCAGACATGAGTTTGGGAAGAGATATGTTATAATCTGTTTTAGGCGGCTTGCTCATTAATGGCATTATCAGGTCGAGAGTTCCTTTGGAGGGTTTTTGGATTAAGGAGAGCTAAAGAGGCTAAGAAACACAAAGTGGATGGGAACACTGTATGTGGTTTTTCAAGACACCCATAGCACTTTACATTGGAAATAGGTTCTCTCCTCCACCACCACTAGTGTGCAGCATTCACCTGGATGATGCCACGGCAGCCATAGTGCACCAGAAAGTTCACACCAGACCAGCTATCGGTGGGAAGGAGAAAAATGATAGAGCCAGTTCACACAAGAGGATTATTAAGAGGCCACAATTGATATAGTCCATTGGGGAAATCCACCCAGGACACCAGGGAGCACCCCTACTCTTTATAGAGAACACTCTGGGATCTTTAATTACCAGAGAGAGTCAGGACCTCGGTTTTACATTCGTACTGTTAGCACCCCCCTTCTAGTCCCACTAACCCCTAAACATAGGATTACATTCTCAATGTAATCCTATGGGAAGTTATAAACTGATCATGCAGCCTGTGATTGGCGCTGCACACTAGTCCGACTCGCCATGAACAGTGCCGCCCACTGGCTTGTAAAGCTTCATTTCTTCCCTCTGTAGAAATCCAAGTACCTGGAGAGCGTCCACTCCGGCACGTGAGCTTTAGACTCACACTCCAACCCCTTGAGCCATGCATTGGCCAGCTGGAACACGGTAAACTAAATGTGTCGAATTTGTCGCCTTCTATGCGGCCGTGTTTGCAGTACAGCATCACCAGCGTCAGCCTTTCAAATTAACATCAACGAATCTTACCGAAAAGGAGCCGAAATGGAAATATTCACTGCCGACAGCGACAGAGGCGCGAAACGTTACTCATCGTCGTCAGAGGGAATTTAGGAAACAATTTAAATTTTCTAGCCATCGCACTGCATTGTAATGACTGGTGGCAAACAGCGCGAGTGTTTTAGCAGCGGCATTGTAGGAAGTGCGACTGAAAAACGGGAGAGAAATTAATGTTAGGGAAGCAAACCGTAAGAACACATTATTCATTGATAAATATAAATTACGTCAGACTGAAGGGTAGACAATTAACGCTTGAAAAGGTGGCACAGCCCACATTGTATAACTGCTAGTGGTTAGCTGCTAAAATAATTCCCAGTTCCTGAGAATAGGGAAGTACAGATTAGAGCAGTTCAGAAATCCTACAAGGAACAGCCTGCTACACTCACATGCCAGCTCTTCACTTGATGAACCTCATAGGCCGGCCTTTACTAGCCAACAGGGGGAGACCACCTCACTGCAGCAATTTAACACAATAAAGCAGATACCAGCAGATATCTCTAAAATGGGAAAAAAATACTAAACAAATGCATAAAATCATCTTGAAGTGATTTTCTGTGTGCATAGAATATATTATCAATAAAAGAATTTTCCATAGCCATTGATGGGATCCAACATGTCACAAATTTCTGTGATTTTAACGAGACAATATTTCCATTGATCTTCAGTGATCATTTTCAGCTTTCTCCTGCAGGAAGACAGGAGATCGTATTGATCTTCCTGAAAGCAGTGTGTTGTTAAATGTGCAACTGCCAAAATTCTAATGACAAGAATGAACATGTATATTATTAAATATGTCCTGCCTTGTATTAAACTGAATAATTCTGCCTCAAGTCACTGAAGATGTGACCTTTTTGTAACAGAACTAAAATTGTCAAGAGGATTCAGTTAAAAAAATTTGTTCAGATTTCTGCTTCTCTTAGTTGACATTTGAGACCCAGTGTGCTCTTTGTACAAGTGTAACTGTAATGTCATTAACTGCTGTCACCCCCCCCGCCCCTTATGTAACCTCCCTCGCTTTTCAGTGTATAGTGGGGAATTGCTAATAGTTGGGAGAAATAAAGAATTAATTCTGGGGAAAGATTTGTCAGTGTCTGTGAGAAATTTTGATGGGGGGGGGGCAGAAAGTGGAGTGATATGCTACTAGTCACAGATATACACAGATGCATACATGCATATGTTGAATTTTTAACGCTGTGGGAAGCTGGTAATAAATGTGCCTGTTTTACTGTATCTTCAGACACACTCTAGTGGATCGTAAGCACAGGTGAACAGGTCAAGAGCAAACACCTAAGGAAAATTTCAGGTTGTGCCATGCAGCCGATCTCTCTCCCACCAGTCCTGTCTGCTTTATAGACCCCATATTAACAGTAATGCTCAAAGACCCAAAGTTCAGTGGCGCGGTTGTTTCAATTTTGCTTTATCCCTGGTGACCACAAGGGAAAATGAAAGGAACATATTTTCATCAATCCCCTCCACTACACTCCTTCCCTTCCGCCTTTCTGTGTCGTAACATGTGACTCCAGTCACCTCGACCGGCAGAGTGGTGTGGAGCTGCCGCCGCCTGCATAATCACGCCATGGATTACTTTATCTCTGGAAATAGGACCAGGTGTCTGCGAAGAGGTTCTCTGCTGGCCCGTTTCCCCCAGGCTGCAGCTAACAGGCAACCAGATGTCTGGATCGAGCCTCGGAGATCATGAACGTGACACACTGCATCGTAATGACTGGTGGCAAACAGCGCAAGTGCTTTATTAACGACATTGTAGGATGTACACCTGAAAAACAGGAGAGCTGCCAAGGAGACGTCCGCCCCCCTCCCCCCCCAGCTGACCATGAGCCGCTCTTCCAAGGTCGTCACTTGCCCTTCTGGGGGGGGATGTGGTCAAGGGATTTTTTTTCCCCTTTGTGTAACATAACTGTAGAACTCATCTGAACAGGGGTCAGGGGAAAAACAGGTAGCAGAAAGGCGAAAGGTGTTTGTCTCAAAGACTCAAAGCACAAAAAAAGTTAGAAAAAGATTAAATAAAAACGTAACTCGGGAGACATGAGAACTCCACTGCTGCCTCCTGCTTATGACAGGAGAAAAATAAGACATCCATCTAAACCATTTTACCTCCCTCCATATTTTTTGTTCATGCCGCTTCTCCAAGCCTTGTCTTTGCTGAGGGATATTGTGAACTGTTCAACTAGGGGTCTTTCAAAACCTGTATCAATTTAAAATGGCAGTTTAAACATCAAACACTGATTGTTTTTTTTTTTTTTTACCAAGAATAGGAAATTACAACAGACTTTTGATGAAGCAATGTGGTTTCAGCATTCATATCAAGCATTTACAATTTCCTAATATTTATAATTACCATATTTTTGTACTCTGTAAACCAATTCAGACTTTTTTGTGGTCCTGAACAGAAACATTAGCAAATGAGTGAGTGAATGAGCCAATCAATCAATCAATCAATCAGTCAAGCAAGCAATCAATCAATCACATTGGAAATAACCAGTCATAAAAGCATTGTCAACAAGTTTTAGTTACTTCATGCTGTCCTGAATTGTTTCTTTTTTATTCAAAAACTCTTTTTTCACCAACAATTTGTAGTTAAAGTCACAGGGTTGCATACTTCACTCTTCAAATCTCATCCTTGATGGTGAATGTGTCAGGGTGAATTGCTGGAACGTTGGTTTGTGTCACATGACAGCATACAGATGCTGAAACACAAAACCCTGAATGTAATCTGTAATGTTTCCTGGCTGACTTGCATCTGACTTGTAGTTGGATTAGACATATGCTGAGTATGAGCTGCCTGCTTAAAAATGCATTTTGTTCTAGGTACATAGCAGCCTTTTCCTCTTCAGCTCAGTAAGATCAATGTGCATAATTAATTACTGCTCTGGTTCTGTCTCATAGTCACAGTACACACATTAATGTATTTTAATTAAGGGCACTTTCATTAAGCAGCCCTGTCAAAATAAGGGCTTTAATTTCCATAACTTCAGTGGCACAAGTGACCTTGAGATGCCTTTTATCAATTATTGTGTCACTGACCTTCTTGGTCTCTTCCTGTGTGTCCCTCTTTGTCCCTGTCTTCCACTTCAGGAGAACCCTTACATGTGTAATAATGAATGTGATGCTGGCACAGAGGAGCTGGCCCACCCCCCCAAGCTCATGTTTGACTTCGAAGGCCGGAACCCCACAACCTTCTGGCAGTCCACCTCCTGGAGGAGGTACCCAAAGCCACTGCTGGTGAACATCACGCTGTCATGGAACAAAACGATTGAGCTGACGGAAGACATCGTCATCACATTCGAATCAGGCCGTCCGGAGCAGATGGTCCTCGAGAAATCTCTGGACTATGGCCGCACCTGGCAGCCTTACCAGTTCTATGCTACGGACTGCCTGGATGCCTTCATCATGGAGCCCAAGACGGTTCAGGACCTCACTCAGGAGACGTTGCTGAACATCATTTGCACAGAGGAGTACTCGCGAGGCTACGTGTGGAAGTACGACAAGACAGTCCGCTTCGAGATCAAGGACAGGTTCGCCCTCTTTGCCGGGCCACGCCTACACAACATGGCCTCTCTCTATGGACAGCTTGACACGATGAAAAACCTGAGGGACTTCTTCACCATCACCGACCTCCGGATCAGGCTTCTGAGACCAGCCACAGGGGCCACCATGGTGGACGAGAGCAACTTGTCCAGATACTTCTATGCCATTTCTGACATCAAGGTCCAAGGAAGGTAAGACCTGGTCAGAAATTCACTCCCACACACTTATGTAAAGACATTTCAAGAGCAATGCTCTTCCTTGGGAAATCTGGATTAGGAAACAAAGTAAAAGGCAGACTAGAGAGTGTTACACCTATGTAGATTGCTGGGATGACATATACATCAAAATATATACATCACTCGTGTTCATCTCTGTGGCTACTGTTTATTATATCACTTAAAATATACTGTATAATCACACAGTTATCCACCCGTTAACACAATAGTGTTACGTACTAATTCAGCTGATTCAATTGTCTTAATTGTAGCAATTGTAAGCCTTGTCAAATATGAAACATAAGTAATATTGTATGGGACGTTGCAGCATTATGCACCGTACCAGATTTTAAATGTCCTGTATAATGTTACATTTCTGAAACTGAAGCTTCCTAGCGAAAGATCTTTGTGTGGCCGTATATCGTGGAAGGGTTAATTGACGTATGGCTTAGCAGCTGTGGCAGAAATCTGCAGTATCGAGTTCCTCTCTGCCTGGCTTAATGGTTTTTGGTTTTGCTTCAGACAGCAAGAGCAGAACGGTCAGCTGTCACTTGTTATAGCCATTTTAACGGCCTTATTAGTGCAGAGCTGGAACAGCCCTTGTTGAAAAGACAAGCTTGCGGGTAGCCAGAGGCCACTCTCGGTCAAATCATTTTTACGGTGCTCCAGAAAAGGATGCTCAAAGATGTGCCCTGTAATGAAATAGCTCTTTAATTAATTTTCTGTGTACTCGGTGATGGAATATAAGCACAAGCAGCTCCAAATTTGTGTAGCTTATAATTAGTGCCTGATGTACGATATCTCAGGGTGATTGCGAAGATAACATATTTTACTCTTCTAGCTCAAAGATTATTTTAAAAGACACTAGTTCTTTTCCTGAACTAATTATGCTTTATGGTTTCATAGTCTGCCTGCTTAATGGGGCTTGAAAGAAAATATAAAATGAGCAATAATGTCCTCTCTTCCAGGCTGCTCAACAGATATTTCGAGCACAGTAACTGGAAGGAAACCTCACTTTGTCATGTAAAACTCGACTTTCATGTTGCACTGTGTTTAGTTTATGACAGAATAACCAGAGGATAATGATAATGATGAAGTTCTACTAGTGTTGAGATATGAATGGAAAAATCCAAGACAAAATTATGTAGATTTAAGTGGTCGTTAATTGAGTTTGCAACGGCTTGAAGTATAATTAAAAGGACAAGTGTTTTAAGTTTAAAGTTAAAAGTGCATTAAATCCAATCTACGTAAACAATTAGTCAAAACTTTAACATTAAGTAACATGCTGGAAGTTTGTATTTGTTTACACAGAATTGTTGTTTGCGATTCAGAAAAAGGCTCGTGACTGGATAGGGAACAGCACACATTATGTGGGTGAGAGAGTCATGGTGGACAATGTAGTGTGAAGAATATGCACATGCTTTAATGAGTCTGAAATCCTGCATATTTCTACTTTCATACATCCTCTCACCTCCAAAATATGTGTAAACATACATCCCTAGAGGGTGGCGAATATCCGGATTTTCATGTGCATACATTTTACTATTGTTTGTGTTAGGTCAACTGGTAAATATTTATTTGTAATGTTTTGTATATAAAACCCAATTTTTTTCATAGGCCCTGTTTCAATTACACCAGAATTTCATATTGGGTTATCACTCTGTGATATGCATCCCGCCTTTCACGTTATACTGCCTAGCTCAGGTTCCAGGTCACCTGGACTGATGGATCTTTTTGTCGCATAATCTCTTGCAAGAAGGCAGTGACAAGTGTATATGGAATTAAACTCAGTTCAATCACAGCTATTAACCATTTGAATAAACATTACAATGCATACTTAATTCCAGTTCCAACAATACTGTTAACTGCAATGGGATGGCGCCCTGTCCAGGGTGTCCCCCTGCTCTGCTCCCTAGGCTGCCTGGGATAGGCTGTAGGCAACTTGTGTCCCTGTACTGGATAAGTTGCTGGGTAACGGATGGAAAGATATTCTGTTTATTCTTACATGCTTTTATAATATGACTATAGTATCATTGGTAACTGTTTCCATGGAATTCTTAAGTCTGACTCTCTACTAAAGGGCATTTGTAATAGAAAAGGCATGTTTTGTAACGCAAGCACACCTGCTACTGTATTCAGAGCATACTTAGATTAACGTACTCCAGTTTGTGTACTCGCCATCATGAACAGAGGATTAGGGGTGGATGAGACGGCTTAGAGGAGGGGTATCATGAGATAAAGGACCATAAATGTCTTGCGACTTCAAACTGCTGCTTATAAACCTGCGAGGTAAATTACTGAGTGACAAACAGGCACAGTTTGCAAACTTTCCTCCCAGTTTTTATACTGTTAACACTTGAACCCTAAAGAGTACACACACATGGCAGAAGGTTGTGTAATTTTTCTGCCTTTTAAGACAGAGCTGTGAATAACACAAATTTGGAAAGTTAGCATGACACAAGACCAACAATAAAACTTGACATAATTACACTTTACATTAAATATGACACTGTGTGCAATTTATATTTTTGACCTCAAATTAGTTTTGGATTTTTCTGGATAGTCTGATTGTCTGCCACAATGTGAGGATGGTAACTGGCACAGAAGTCTATGTCACTAGAGTAAATTACTATATTGCTGCACAGAAGGTGTCAGAGGTTAAAGGTCAAAGTTAAGGGTTGATATTAAGGTTATTTAAAGGGTCAATGTTTCATCTCATGCAAATTGCCTTTTTAGCAGTTCCTTATGCTTCATGAAATCTAATACCACATGCATCTTACTACAAATTACCGTTCAGACATGGCACCAGCAATTTTAAAGAGGAGTCAAATAAAATACGGATGCATTAACCTTTAGAATTTCCACTGTATTTTTTAAATGGCTTTGCAGTATTTGAGTAATTAATATATCAATTCAAAAAATGTAGCAGACTGAGGAGAAATGGAGATGACCTAAAGTAGCGCATGTGAAAAACGTTTTTTTGTTACTTAATCATAAATATCAAATGGAACATACAAATTATTGTAATTTATATTAATAAGGTAAACAAAATGCAAGGAAACATAAACAAATAATTGGTGGTGTGGTTTAGAAGACACCACTGAACAAGTGGATGCATGGAACAGTTTAAAACTGATTGCAGTCAATTTGTCTTTCCCACAATCTCTCTGACCTCAGCGTCTCCAACACATGGATGTGATCGGCTTCAGTACACGCAGATCCTTTACTTATTTATTTCCTCTTAGGATATGATCAATGGCGATTCATTAAAGCGTGTTCCTGAAAGGTCTCTCATCACTGCGACAGCCTTCTCTTTTATAAATGTTCTTCCACTAATCTCTGCCGTCCGTGTTCTGTCTAAAACGCCACTGTCTTGCTGCATACGGACCGTAGTAATGCAGAAAAACTCTATTCCTCAGCAAAACCTGTTTTCTTCCATGCTTTTAATTGATGTCAAAACAGTTTAAAACAAAATATGTTTGCTTTGAGTAATTGCAGGACATTTGAAAACATGAGGATACTACAAACGTCTGTGAAATTTAAAATTACAATTTATGTAAACTTTTTAAATGGACATTTCATTAATGTATCATCAATGCGTAGCGTATTTCTCGTAATTAACGCTCCAGCTCTAATAGATGCGCCCCTGACCCCTTTTACGCGATTAAAGCGGTGACATACCGTATTTCTCCTAATAAACGCTTCCGCTCTAATAGACGCGGCCCCAGCTGATAATACAATACGAGATACGGTAAATTGCACCCATTCTACGCGATTAAAGCGGTTACATACCGTATTATCTTTGACCTCCAGAAACAACCTGTACAGCTTTTGCAGTAATTTCAGGTGGTTCTGTTTATCACATTTTAGAGACTCTGTGATTCAGTGTAATGAACTTAATCGGACTGTTCAATTGTATGCAGAATCAAGGTGTTGGTGGGTGTGGGTTAGGTTTAGCTAGGTTAAGTTATGCTAGGTTTATACTGATGGGTTCCTTGGTCCACTTAGAGTGATCAAGGCAGGCTCTGATTGTTACACCGCAAGTCTGAAGGCTTGAATTGTGTGCCTGTATTATTTATGTCACGTCTGAGCCTGAAAATTGACTGGTAATTAGTGTAAATTGTAATTATATTGCAAAAAATAATAAATCTGCAAAGAACTGTGCAGCTTGGTTTCAGTCAGGCATAATCATTCTTCAGCTGCATACTGTGTTACAATATAAGAAATAAAGCACAATTATTGAAACGCCCTGCCTAGAAATGTAGGAATAATTAAGAACAGAAACTACTGTTCCTCACTGCATTCCAGTCATGTAGCCTCTGTGTTTCTGAGCCAGTATCAAAGAGTCGGACAGCTGCTGGCTATTCACCTGGTTATTTACATGGAATTCACATACCATTATATGTGCTGGAATTACACATTAAAATGCCACAATATACCTCTAATCAAACGAATCCCTCAGATTACAGAATGCGCTATTTAAAGCATGAAGACATGATGTAGGTCGTGTTGATGTATCTGTTGTTCACCAAGTAACTCGACTCTTGCTTGACTTGCCTTGGAGCTAGATGTGTGTCCTGTGAGTTTTCGTGCTCTCTGATTGTGAGTAATGCTGAATGTGGCAGCATGGCGTAGCAGCTCACTGAAGCTCGTCAAAGTGTTACATCACCGGACCATCTGGTTGCTGTCATAGCACTGATGTCCTCTGGGTGACCTCTGGAGAAGTTAGCCACTTAATTCACTTCCTTTCTTCACATGTTGATGACAAACTCTGGCGACGTGCGGAACGTCTGGCGCCTACACGTTAGGGAGCATCGATTTAGTAAACGTGTGTTTGTTTTTTCTTTCTGCTAGTTTTTATTATTATTTTGGTATTTTAACATCTTGAGTACATTTATTCTATTCAGAGAGAAATTTCTGAAGTAAGATAATCAACACAAGTAAGAAAGATTAAAATACGAGAACGAAAGACTAAATTGGAATCACAGATCAGTAACCCAGATTGCATTCTAATAACTTATTAAACAGGAGCAGTGATGTGACTGTATTTTATTGGTATTGCTACATGTAGTTATATGTGCATGTTTGGACTTGCCCAATGCACTTAGGGAATGTTTGGGTTATGGGTTGGTTCAATGGGTACCATTGTTAGCTCACATCTTCAGGTTTTTGGATTCAGTTCTAGGCCCTGCAGTGTATGTGTGTGTGGAGTTTGTGTGTGGTGCGTGTCCTATGCTTTGTTAGTCATGTAGTCTACACACATGCACTTCCTGTGTGTGTTTGTTGTTGTTATTGTAAAGTGGGACACATAGCATATGTTTTCTCTATGATTGTTTTGACTTTAGACTGCATACATGAAAACTACAGAATGCTTTTTTATGTAAAAGGAATCCTATTCCAAAAAAATCGTAAGGGGTCTAAATTCCAATCTGTACTTACGAACCACTAAGCACTTGCTTTAAGGAAATCTCTTTAACGTATTGATTGGTGATGGAATGATTAATTGTTCAATCACGGGTCTTGTTTGAGAAAAAGAAGGGCCTCGCTGGTCATTTTTAATTTAGCTGTGGTTGTGCTTGGTCCCCAAAATGGACTGACAGCTAATCCATTTGTGCAGATTCAATGTTTTTATTTTCTTTTTCTTAATCTTACAGATGAGTTATAAGTCTTGTCTCTCTTTCAGTGAGCACTTTGGCACCTCGTGCTGTGCTGTGCACCCATATTCCATTCAGCGTCAGCGAACTCAATTACGCGTCTTCATGGCACAATGCACGACAGTCAGCTAAACATTTAGCTCCTAGCCTGTAAACACATCTGACACTGATTATTCCACCATATGTGAAACGATAATGTTAATTAAAGTCATTGTCTTGTGTGCCGTCACGACTTACTTTCGTATCTGCGCAGTAGATCTCGAAGAGTGAAAATGCTAACTCGTTTCAATTCCTTGGACAGCCTGCGGAAGATCACAATGTTCAACGGAGCTCCAGTGATTTACACTTAAGCGACTTGCCATAAATTATATACGTTTTGTTTTCCCGTAACATTCTGTACAATGTGTCACAATACAGTCTTTCCCAGACATTTTTACTTTGCATCACATCCTAAACTAGGCCATCTTGTCAGCTGAATTATTAGTAAATAATACCTTGCTATTAAAATTCAGTGCAGACAATATGTAATTACATACTCACTTGATCCTGGCACCTAATTTATCATTCTGTCTGCCTGTTTTCAGCAAATAATATTTTCTTATGTCGTCTTATGATTTAGTTTTAGCTATGCCTGCAGTAGGTTATTTAAGGCCTCGCCGATGTGTAATTATTCCGGGAAAGGAAAGTGCTGTGTCACTCCTGCTGCCTGACATTCCCAAAATCCACCTCTGAAACCAGACTTCGCCCCACACTTAACTCTTAAAAGGAAGGATGTAAAGGTTTGGGAAGTTGACTTGGTGGAAGATTTACTTGTTAAGCAGGATTGCTCTGGGATCTCCATCCTGATGGATAATGGATTTTCTTTTTATGATGAATAGTGCTCAGCTAGTCAGTCTGCTGTAGCTCTGATGTCACAAATCTCTAGAAAATCAGTTTTGGCGTCTGCTTCGTCCGAGGTGCCATTTCAGACTCCGACCTTGACTCCATTGCCTCTGTGCTACAGAGATTGCGATAGTTTCACTTTGCAACAGATTAACAGTGATCCATTTGAATCTACCTGTACACTCTGGCTTGCTTATGTACGTACATCACACCTGAAGATTCCCTTTGCTAATGTGTTAACTTTTTTTTGTACTTTGCCTGTGTTTTCCACTTGTACGCACATTTTTGTAAAACAGTGTCAAAGACAGCATCTCCTCATTGCAGCAATGTTCCAAGTTCTGTGTTTGGAAATGCGCTTCTCATAAAGTAAACTGGTGGGGGTACAGACTCTTTGGAAGAAGACTTTCTGAAATGCACTGACCTTTCTTTTTTCTTGTCTTCGACTGATTTTTTTTTGTAAAGGTTTTTATGGGCACTCAACAAGTAACACCAGTTTTCACTTTTCAGGATAAAGGTTCTTTTTTTTTCTCTCGGGAGACAGGGAGAAGATTTTACACCCCCCCTCCTCTGCCAGCCTGTATCACCTACAGTTGTAATACTTAAAGCCAAAAAAAGAGAAAAGTTTTGAGTGTGTTTACATGGACAGGTTGCTGATATCCACGCATGGTCCACATCCGAACCGCTGTCCTCTAATTGGATATTCTCAGCTCCACAGCCTCCCGATGCCCCGCACCTGTAAACCGTGAAGGAAAAAAAAGGGAAAAAATTCTGAGCCCAGTTGGCTGGTAGCATTAAAGTGTAACGAGCAGTATCTGGTCCGTCCAGCTGCTGGCCTCCAGGAGTCCGTGAGCCTCCTGGCAGGAGCAGGTAGAAGTTCTCCTCCCCTACCAGGGATATAAGGGCCACCTTTTTTTTCTCCCTTTTTTCCTCCTTCTTTGCTGCTTGTTCCAGCAGATGCATGTCACATGGTGCTGTGTTTCCTGCCAATCACCTCTCAGCTCAGAGGTTTAATTAGCTCTCATTAGGAGATTTGCTTTTTGGTAAATAAGTAAAAAAGAAACACAGTGGCTCTGTAGCGGATATTAATGCTCCCCAAGGTAAAATCATACGTATAAATATCAAAAAGTCCAGATAGCAAACTAAACACTTTTTGAAAATGTACTCCCTATAGGTCGCTGTTTCTTGATGTGTGACAGCACCAGGGACGTTAGACAGTGCTCAAATCAAAGTTTAACCCTCGTGTTTTCAAGAATGTTATTTGAGCAGTAAATAAGAAGTGTCGTTTCGACAAACAATGCGTACGAAATAGTTCTGAAAGTAAAAAGTGAACATAAACAATTGAAAATATTTCCACGGAGCCCCATTCAAGTGAACTTACAGGCCTGGTATAAGCAGAGGGGAAGGCGTGGGCCTCTTAATAGCCGTCACAATAACGGTTATCCGCGACCCTTCGCCAGTAAACACTCAGCAAGCTCATTAACATACAGTTGACTGTGATCAATGCAGACCTCGCTAATAAACAGTGTCACGGTGACAAATCATGGGCGGTGGTGCCGGTGATCCCTGCCAGAGCTTACCATGTCAAGCATTTAATTTCGGTGGCAAATTAGAACAGGCGGTATAAAATTATGATGTATTCCTAATATTTTCACAGTAATTCAGGAAAGGCCCACAGGGCTGGGTTTATTACAAAGTGAGATGGCAATGTTATGCCAAGATGAATTATTCTGACTTCAGATGAATTGTAAAATTGCCTACGACCATGAAAATGATAAATAACAGCAAACAAGAGCAAAGCTCTCAGTTACAGGACTGTTAATATTCTGTAATAGCAGGACACAAACTGACACATTTGGATTTTTTTGCCTGCATGGAAACTCAGAAGGAAGTGAAATATACAGTAATTATTAATGTGAACCTGTAAACATTAAAAGCACCATAACATCAGCTTTTCACTCTATTAAACTCATGAACCATGGATCTAAAGATGGTGTCATAATTAGACAGACATAATGGAATAAGGCAATATCACAGTGATTTATTCACTGGTCTTCATTTTATGATTTTTTTTTTAACTTAAATGTAAGAGTGAATGTGATGGTGGCTTCAAGACAGATGGGAGTTCAAATCAGAAAAACATCTTCAGATAGTCTAACTAGACATCAGTTGTTTCTTTGTTTCCAGACTGGATCTGAGGTGGAGCTGCTCTGTTCCTCAGCCTCTGAATGTCAGTGACGGAGTTGTGCAGGATTGGTAATACTGCTGAAATGGAATAACTACCTGAACGCAGACTTGAGTGTTCAGGCTGAATTGCTGCTCTGGTTTCTGTAGTCGTATTTATCATCTAAAATGGGTGTCTTAGATGGCAGCTCTGTCACTCACTTTCACATGTGACGTGCTGTCATTAAAATGAGATTCTTTTCGTTGGTTTTAAGTAAAGTAAGGTGTCAGTCATATTCGGACCTTGTTTTAGAGGCTGCATTCACCTTCAATGGCGTGACCTATTTCAGTAATGGAAAGTGGCGTTAGATGTGTAGCAACACTTCCCCTTCCTGACTGGGCCTGCTTGGGGCCACCTTACACCTCTCTGTATCACATCCAGATGACTTATCTTGTCATTAACCTTACTTTAACCGAAGCAGCTCACAGGCCCGGCCGATTTTGGAGACATGGTGGGGGGGCGATACTTAAAATGAGTTTGTAGCCCGAAAGCTACTCTGACATACAGCTGCTGAAGACCACAGAAGTACCAGTTCAGCTGTGGTTTATGCTTACTTTTCACGTGGAGGGACGAAGTTTTACTGCTCATTACCAAAGAATTAACCGCCACACTCTTGGCTGAGACAGAAGCATCTAACCACGTAGCAGCAGATGCACCATGCCCAATCAGGCAGAATTCAATGAAATGAACATTGACAATGACGTGTTGTAAGGGGCGAATATGTCAGTCACACTTTGGCTGTGTATCGTTCCTGTAAGCTGGTGTGGCCTGCTACGGAAAAGCCAGCCAGCAAAGATGAGAGCGAAAGTGTGACACTTCGGGTTATCTGGGCCAATTTAGGTTGGGCGCGTCACGTTGTGGCAGCCCAGGCGTTGGCGCAAGTCTTAGATATTTGCTGACGGATCTGGGACTATAATCACCAGATCACCAGAAGTGCAGAAACTTGGCCTTTGCTGGCCTTTGCTGGGCGGCACATAAGCATGACAGATCGCCTGAGAGATAACCTTTCACTTTCCCCCTTTTTTTAGATGAGCAAAAGTAAACAGCCATATGATGACACACTCATTGGTTCCTTTAAAGCACCCTGTTGATATTATGTTGCATGTGAAACGGTAATGCCCATTCCGTAGTTGTTCGCACATTGGCGATTCAATTCGCAAGACATTATTCACAAGGTCATTTTCATCTCCACGTGACAGCATGACAGGGTAGTGTTGGCAATTATAGGGACCATATTTATTCACAGATATATGCTATAAACAATTGCATTTAAAAGGCCCACACAGAAGAAAAAGCTGAGCCCCAGAAGGGGAATATAATGTAATAAGGCAGGTTAGAAATACAGGCGCAGGCAGCTGCAGGCCTCTGCTGACATGCTTAGCTGCAGGGATTTTCTACACAATCCGTTACCTTTTGATTTGAGCTCATTAAGCCGGTCACTGAAGAGGACTCCACATGCTGTGGACTGTGCCCCCCCACTCCAATCTGGACTCTCACAGCTGAGCTCGATCACCAAGACCTTACATGACTATACGAACCCTGGAGATTTAGGGATATAGAGGTAGTAAGTGTCGCATCTTGCGCTGGCTCAGAGCCGCACCCAGTGACACTCCACCCCCTACTTGTAACAGAAGCAGCAGGTGGGGGGGGGGGGCCTAGGCTTTGCCATTGCACGGCTTTGTAACATAAGGGTGGCGTGTGATGGCAGGCTGCCCCTGTTTCCTCGATACCATAAAAATACGTTACATACTCATTTGTCTCCAATGATCCATTGTAATGAAGCCATCGGCAGCAGCCTCCTCTGTCTGGCAATGATTAGTGGGAGAACATATAAGACTTTAAGAAGACTCCACACACCTGCTTAGCTCTGCTGCTGTGGTCTGTGCTCTGAGGAAGAGGAGGATCCTCAGCACCAAGACACTGTGTTGCCCAGCTATTTTGATGCTTCCTGACTGACACATGCCAACGTGATCTTGTCACTATGGACTTCTGAAGCTCTAACAATGCATACACAAGGGAAAACATCTTTGTGACATATCATTACCCTATGAGTAATGTCACTGTTGTCTGGTTACATCTGATAATGTTATTTGATAACATAATGCAATGGAACTGATAGATTGGTCATGTGACTCAAGCCTCTGTTGTATTTATGTGGTAACCATAGTATTTACCATGTTTGTGCCCAAGGCAAAGAGCTTGTATTTCATGGGAACATTTTATAATTATCCCACCTGTCTTTTTTTTCTCTTTAGTGTAAGGAAGGTTATTTTGGATGGCAGTATAACCTTCGAAATGTACACATTCTGCCTGTCTCTAAGCTCGAGGTTTAATAGTGTCTATTTTTATAGATACATTTCATAAAATAGAATGGTAGAAGAACATTCTGGAAAACGTTTCTTGTTAATGAGCATTAAAATAGAAAACGAGTGCTGACATCCTATGATGTAATACCAGTCTGAGTGATTAATTATAGCATTAATAATTGTTACTTGTTAAGAAGCCATAAATATGAGAAGCTAGACTACTTTTTGATGCTGCACAGAAAATTCAGCCTCGGTTTCATTTTCCAGAGAAAGTTTAATCAGCTTCAATGCTTTTTGATGTTCTATAAAAAAGTCAGTCAGCTTCAGTGGTTTTTGATCTTTCATTGCAATTTTTGAACTGGGGTTGTTGTAATTTAGAGCTTTTATAGAAGAATTATTTTTGTGGATATTAGAAAACTGTAAAGTACAGTTTGCATTTATCAGTTCAACAAAAGAAAATATGTAAATACAAAAACGAAAGATATCAGTTAAACTTTGATCATTCTGTGAGAAATAAAAGTAATAAATGCAATAATTGGAGTATTTCTACTGATGCCAACAAAAGCTCTGATTCACAGGTATGACAATAAATATTCTCTGCTAAAAAAAAACATCAGTTTAAAAACAATCTTGTGTAATTATTCACATAATAGACTTTTTACAGTGACATAAAACCGACGTGTAATTACATATTTCTCACCCTGATTTTCATGCCACACGGTTTACACTTAACACTCGCCCGTGTGATTGAGTTTAACTGCAAACTACTTAACTTGCTTCATCACATTTCATTTATTCATCTCATGTTATTGAATACTGCACGTTCATTGTTATAGGCGTTGATATAAAGTTGAGAAAATATCATTACAGTGGCTTGCAAATCACGGCATCTAAAACCATTAACATATTGCCAGACGGAATTCAGAACAGCAGTGCATGTGCACACAACGTTGATTTAATGTATCGTTATTACATTTGCAAATGTAATTACATTTGGATTAATTACATTTGGATACAACTGATACATAATCGCATTTCCTGACAAGAACCACAATAAAACATGAGCAAAACTGCATTTGGACTACTTTGACACTATTAAAATAGTAAACAAATCCGGTGATTACGATGGAGATGTCACATCAGACATGGGTAAATGTACAAAAATGTCCATGTGAGGAATGTGGCTCAGTAATTAAGAGGTGTTACGGAGGTGATAAAACTCATTAAGAGGAAATGCATGTATACACAAATGTGGAGATCAGGGTTTTCAGTATCTATGTGGCGGTGAGATGGACTGAAATAGTGGGTTAATGAGGAGGAGAGGAAGACGTGGTTAGATCCAGCTAACAAGATAAATCCGTGTGGTACATTTTGTGGCCAGAAGAAGAAAAGGCAATAAAAATATAAAAGTGGTAAAAATAGCTTCAGTGCTATAGTTCTGTTTGTAGTGCAGTGCACGTTTATTTAGGTTTCCTGCTGGGGTTTCCCATGCCAAGAATCATGGGCACTGGCAACAATTTGGTGCAATCAGTGAAGAGCAAGACTGCTGTTGCGGCCATAACGTTTTGTTATCAGATCCAAGTAATGAATTTAAATGAAAGTTCATCTGCTTTATTTGTGCAAGAGCCAAATACTACCTGCGGTTGTCTCTGTTACTGTCTTTGAGTGTTTTATTGACTGCTCTGTGACTGCCGCCATTGTCATAAAATTATTAAATTAGATTTTTAACAACATTATTTTGTTGGATGAAAAACAAATTAAGCAATACATTCACGAAGTAAATTATTTTCTGTATATACCAGATTTTAATTGAATCAGATCTGGATCAAATCAGTTACAAGTGTTACAAGTTTGAATTAAACTTGACCTTTTCTTGAGATATATCAGAAGGAATTGAATGGAAATCAAACCACAATGAGGCAGCATGGCGGTGTGGTGGTTAGCACTGTCACCGTGCACCTCCAGGCCTGGGGTTCGATTGCCACCTTGGGTTTGTGTGCGTGGAGTTTGCACGTTCTCCCTGTGCTTGGCGGGTTTTCTCCGGGTTCTCTGGTTTCCTCCCGTGGTCCAAAGACGTGCAGGTTAGGTTGATTGGTGTGTCTAAATTGCCCGTTCTGTGTGTGTGTGTGTGTGTGTGTGTGTGTGTGTGTGTGCCCTGTGGTGGGTTGACGCCCCGCCCTGGGTGTCCCCTGCCTTGCGCCTTATGTGTTCTGGAATGGGCTCCAGGTTTCCCCTGGATGAAGCGGTATAGAAGATGACTGACAAACCACCATGAGCTGCATACCTTACCAGATACGAGGATTACACTAGTAAAATAAGGGTATAAGGCCGTATGACACGAATCAAACTCTTACATTGTCATAATGCAGTGGTACTGTAATTACAGTGGATTCAGGTCTGGATCAGTCCTGCATGGTTAAAACCTATACCATCTCCTTGTGAAGGGATTAGTACATCAAAATGAAGACCCAGTTCCTTTGTTCAGAGAAACAGTCAACCTCTGTTCAGACACGCTTAGATCTCTGCCATGACTTAAGGGTGTGATGTGAGCGTTGTGGAGGACTCACTGAGCTCCACTGCCACTGTGCCCACCTAAACACTACATGAGAGAAACCTGAACACATCATGAGTCACTCAACTGTCACGGAGATGAACGTGTGTAGAGGATACCATGTGTAAGCACCATAGTAAGGTATCAAGCAGTCAAATTACCCTGCAGTACCAGGAGAGACGCTGGAGAAGTCCTCGTCAAAAAATAAAAATATACAATAACTTTAACGAAACTCATTGTGGTGCTGATATAAATGTTCTGGATGGTCAGTACCACCAATGTCAGAGAAACGGCTAAATACAGCAAACAGTGTTGTAGGACACACCGTGCTGTACAAAGAAAGGATGCCCAACTGTAGATAAATATCCATCCATCACAGCACACATGACATGCTCTAGGCATTATTGATATATTGTTAGTCTGTGATTTATTAGGTCCAGATAATTTTCAGAGCCAGATGTATACAGCACAGAAAAAAGCGCAGTTCAGGAGATATTGAAGGATAATTGTGGAATATTTTTGAGGTGTTTTTACTCCTTGGATTTATCATAGTTGGTTCAATTATAGCATGATAGGTTTTTTTTTTCCTCATGTTATAACAGTACTAGCTAAACCAGTTTTTGCCTGTGTGAAACCAGATGTATTTTTCAACCTGAGAATTATTTGACAGATACGAAAAAGATAGAGGATGGTTAAATAAAAAAAGCACATGAAGGAATTACCTGTGCCCTGCAGAGTGGTCCCACACTGGGGTGACATGTCCTGTTGGTTTCCTGACATCACTGTTCTATCCCCTTTCAGTTTGGTTCTGAGTTGGCTGTTTCTGATTGGTCGTTTTGTGTAGATACCAGTTTTGCCCAATGTGGCTTTCATACGGCAATTAATTAGAACACAGCTGGATACAAAGATGATAATTGGTCTTCATACTTTGGTGTTCCTTACAGCTTATCATTTTGTGTGTGTTATTTAGAGCATGTTAAGTATGTTAGGTAAATGAACATTAAACAACATTAAATGTCAACAGAAAATTGTATGAGTTGAACAAAGTTCCCACTCTATCATCCATCTACACTATTAAAAATGCAAAATCTTTCACTCAAGTGCAAAAAACACGAGTGTGTGTGTGTGTGTGTGTGTGCAGAAATGCAGTAATGTCATATGTGTATTCTGTCGGAAGTGCCTTCTTTCAGTGACAAGGACCAGAATCTGCAGTTGTGCTGTGGGGGACAGTTTTGTATAGTTAAAAGGGACATTTAATTAGTTTAACATTTATGTGCCTTGTGCCGGGTCCTTACACTATGTGTGATGTGTGAGAACAGGCTCAGTACCACCCAACGTTGCTTAGCAAGGTAGTCCAGTGTGGCCATTTGGACAACGTTTTGATAATGAGATGCAAATGATATGCAAATCAGCCCCTCTGGAGAATAATGTCCCACGGTTTACGCTCTCCACGCATACCTGGGGAAGAGGGGGGCGTGTCGGAGTGATGCGTGTCTGAGCAGCGCGTTACCATGTCGTGTACATCGCCTCCTGTGCTCAGCCGTTGACGCTTCACAGTAATAGGTTTGAAAATGGTGCCGCGCTCTCAAGCCGCGCAAATTTTACATGCGCGGTGAAAATAAATGTTTTGTGCCGCCATTTTTTGCTCATAATGAGTGTTGAGTCCAAATTGAGTGTGTTACGGCTGAGTGGAATTCCAGACCTATGTCAGATACTGTAGTTTAGGAATGTCTATTTACGCGCACCCAACGCCCATATGTCTAGACAGACATGAGAAATTTTCTTTCTTTTTGGCTGTACCAGCACATTCCGTCTTTCTGCTCTTGTTCTTTAACCTTTAATGCAGTGTCTGGGCTGATGTGTGCTGATCGTCACAAGTGTGAAGGCAATAGAAAACATTGATTTTCACTTATCAAGTAGGCCTTCTGGATTGGCTTTCTTTAAAAAAAAAAAAAAGAAAATTACTAATGTATGAAAACTGCAAAAAAAAAAGCAGTCGGTTCATAAAAATTAACTTATCAGCTGTTTCAGTAACGTCTACCTCACGTTTGCAGAAAATTGTCGATGTTCACTCGAGTGATTTGAGCCTTTTTTCATCTCTAGCGACGGACCCGTCCAGATCTATGATATCCTTCTGATACCCCGTAAACAACAATGCCTGCATGATATTAAGCTGTCCATAAATTCCCCCTAGAAGAGTGTGATTACCCATAATGCCGATATGCCCACAAGTGCCCTCGTTACTCTTCCTCTTGTCCTACGGCCGGCTGTGGGTCGAACGATCGTAACCTTTCGCGTCTCGCTACAAAATCGATGGCGGAAATTCTTTCTTATATTTAGAAAGCCCAAGACTGCTCTGTCTAGTGTGCAACTGAAGATTTCAGGCAAATGAGTTTGCAGCTTATTTCTGCTCTAAGTAGACAATCAATCTATGTCGAACAAGACTGCTTACCAAATAATGGTGTTTTATTCTTAGTTTAGTCTTATTCTTTTATTCTTATCGTAAATATCCTTTGGAATGTATAGATTTAACAGATTTGAAGGCAGACAATAACTAAGTATTGAGTGCTCTGGAACAACTTTTAAATAAATATTGTTTTAAAATTTGCTCTTACCATTTGTGAAGCTGTTATTTTCTTAGCAATAATTTTGTTATGTAAAAGTGTAGCTTAGAACAGCAGTGACTGTACTGGGATACTTTAAATCCTTAAGGTTCTTTTCAGTCAGGTTTAGTTTTTGAATTTGATAAAGAATTTAAATAAGATGAAAACCTTTTTCCGTGACTGTGTAGTTTAAAAAATGTTTATTTAGCTTGGGATAGCAACCCAAACATGTGTTGTCTCGAAGTTAATGTGGCGCAAACATTGACATTATTTAAGGATGCTGTGGTGTTTCAGTGCATCTCAGAACCCCCCCCCCACGCACACATACACACATACAGACACACACACGCACACAACTCCCCCGCTACCAGCAATAGTCAAAGCCGGCAGCTGAGAAATTCACAGGTGTTGACACTTTTCTTATCGGCAGGTGCAAGTGCAACCTTCATGCCAACAGCTGCGTCTTTGACAAAGAGAAGCTGACGTGTGAGTGTGAGCACAACACCACAGGGCCCGACTGCGGCAGGTGCAAGAAGAGCTACCAGGGCCGGGCATGGAGTGCCGGCTCCTACCTGCCCATACCCAAGGGCACCGCCAATATCTGTGAGTACCCTTATCTGCCCATACCCAAGGGCACCACCAATATCTCTGAGTACCCTTATCTGCCCATACCCAAGGGCACAACCAATGTTTGTAAGTACCTTTATCTTCCCATACCCAAGGGCACTACTATCTGTGAGTACCCTTATCTTCCCATACCCAAGGACACTACTATCTGTGAGTACCCTTATCTTCCCATGCACAAGGGCACTACTATCTGTGAGTACCCTTATCTTCCCATGCTCAAGGGCACTACTATCTGTGAGTACCCTTATCTTCCCATGCACAAGAGCACTACTATCTGTGAGTGCCCTTATCTTCCCATGCACAAGGGCACTACTATCTGTGAGTATCCTTATCTTCCCATGTGTCAGGTGTTCTACGTGCAGATGGGATTGGCCAAGCAATTGGATGACGGCAGCCCAGCATGCCTTGAGTTTTCCTGTGTTACTTGCTTCTTCTAAAACGTGAATAAATGTGGATGCACGATATAGTGGTGTGGTGTATATTGACGTCTGACACCATGCACAAGGGCACTACAATCTCTGAGTACTCTTAGCTAGCCATACCGAAGGGCACAATCAATGTTTGTAAGTACCTTTATCTTCCAATACCCAAGGGCAATACTATCTGTGAGTACCCTTATCTTCCCATGCACAAGAGCACTACTATTTGTGAGTACGCTTATCTTCGCATAGTCAAGGGCACTTCTATTTGTGAGTACCCTTATCTTCGCATAGTCAAGGGCACTACTATTTGTGAGTACCCTTATCTTCGCATACTCAAGGGCACTATTATCTGTGAGTACCCTTATTGCCCCATTCACTGACACCTGTTTGACCTTTCTGTTCTGTCCCCTCTTTAATTTTTTTCCTTCATCATCTGTCAGAAACACACTTAGCAAATGACCAACCTCAGGGGCCTCATTCTTTGTGAACTTTCCAAGCCTGTTCCCCCCTGACTCAGATCTCTTTGATGTTCTTTTGTTTTCAGCAGCCTTTGGCAGATTAGGAAAAAGTGGATGTGGATTGTTTCTGAATGAATGTGGGGACTCAACATCCAGGGGGAGTGGGGGAGGGAGTGGCTCCTCATACACAGCCCAGGCATGTCCAGATGGTGGGAAATGGGCAGTTAAGCCCCTTGAACGCAGGTTCATTCCCACTATGAACGAAGGTCACATTCTTCCACAGAAAAGTAGACCATTTTCTGAGTAAAGATTAAGCAAGAGGAAGCTAGGAAATAAACATGAAAGTCATCCCTCAAAAAACTGTCATTATCAACAGTTTGTTTTTGTATTTTTTGGGGGGATGGAATCGATAGTAACAGGTTTAAAGAAAGCCCATTCCTGCAGCAGAGCATCATTAATTCTTCAGTAAAGTCGATGGTGCAGGTTGGAGATGGCACATCTGAAAAAAAGAACAAAACAAAACAAAAAAAAAAACACTTGGACACATCTGCATGGGGGTGATGAAGCACAGTCCTTACCATAAATCATGGTAATCTGCTTTGTTCAGGAATAAATTATTGATCATGTAATGCTATGAAACATTATATATGAAATCCCTAAAACATGATTATAGAGAGATGGAGATTTCGACTGAAAATATTGCTTAGATAGTAAGTCATTTTTTAAGATACCTGAACCATTTTTTATGGTGTTCCTTTACTGATTCACATCACAAATTTGTGCATGAGTGCTGGAACAAAGGTGCCAAACGTAGTTATTTTTTAGTGCTGTTGCCATTTCTGCTATAATAATGAGCCGGCGGTCTGTGTAAAGTTCGCCGAACTTCTGTCATGTGACATGAGCGAAGGTGGGTTTTTGCCAAGAGACAAAGAAGCAGCAATCAGGGAAGTGAAAGTTGTGTCTGATAAGAGAGCATGCTTCATTCTTCATTACAGGAATTTCCACATCCGTCCCAAGGGAGAGACAAAGAGGGATTGCTTCCAGAATTTTTTCTGACAGCCTGCTTGGCATGAATGCTTGTGGGGTGGGCGGGGGGGTTGCAGGTCACTTGTACTTTCCCACGTGTTTGTGAAGCCTCCTGTCTAGGACCTTCTGCATGCTTTCAGTGGTGTGTTCATCAACCACAGAGCAAAACACAGTTAAAGACAGTTAAAATAAACATGCCATTTAGCGCTCAAAAAGATTAACACAGGCCCATATTACTAAGTGTGAATCTTGTCCAAATTATATGTATTTTAATGAAATATTTATAAAAATACACCACTTTAAATGTGAGTCTATTGAAAGGAAAATAATACTTTTTCTGAATGTTTATGTTGTACATTACATATACTGCATTTTTCAGATCCTAAATTACCCCTGTTAATGGTATGAGGAGAAAATGTAGTCCAACAAAGGATTAAAAATGCATCTCTGACTCTGTGTTCTCTGTGCAGGATTAAGACCTGCACGTGATCTAAGCTTTCTGTGCCTTATTGATTTTACAGCTTTTTACCTCTTAATTATTCTCTGTTACAGTATTATTTTCTGCATAAAACAGAGCTAAGAGGATCTCAGAAGATTACAGCTGAATATGATCCACATGTAGATAACGTGCAGAAAGGTCTGGGTAGCCATCCTGCATGATGGCTTATCGAAAAAAAAATACTAAGAAATACATGGAAAATCACTTTTTTTCTCCCATCGGCTTTTCTTTTCACAGCCACTCAGCTAAAGGAACTAATCACATATTGGTGTCTGTCTTTTTTCTCTGTCCCGCAGACGGGACGGTCTGTTTTGCCCGGTCTTCAGCTGCATTTAAACCAAGGCAGAGCTGTATAACTAATGCAGCAGAGACAGGGATGTTTTGTCACTGAACCATCACATGAATGGTGGAAAGGAGGACAAAAACATAAATGATTGATATTAATTTTTGGTTAGTTTTCAGTTTTATTGGCATGCACCTTTTCACACTGTTTTTTAATTGTATTTTTAGACTGCTGTTTTATTCTCTTAGTATATTTGACTGTAGTGTACAGTGTATTGTTGCATAGTTGTTTTGTTGCTTTGTTGCTATAGGTTTGCCTTCCTTGTCAAGAAATATCCCTATCTCCATCTTATTATAGAAAATATAAATACAGAAAGATAAATTTCTCATTTTTACATGTGTGACCTTAGGAAACTGATAAAACGCTTTGGTATTCATGGTGCAATAACCTGTAATTTTTTTGTGAAATCCTTGAATGTGTTTATAATACAGGCTTGGAAGGTATGAAGTAACTTTTTATTGGTGGTGTTATTATTGTTACTTGTCTCTGTCTGCCTCTGCCAGGCAAAGTGTACTGGACTGCCAGAGGACAGAAACAGCAACGAACATAATTGCCACCTTCACCCGTGGTGGAAATTTAAACCATGCGATTTTCTGCACCATCCACGTGGACACAAAACAAACAAGACAGGACACATGGAGGTCAGAATGTGGCCGCTTTCAAAATAACAGCAGGGCTAGTGGAGTGTCGTACTCTGTCCTCGACAGCAAGAAAAACATTGGCTCAGCCCTTGAGGGAAGTATACTTTAGACAGGAGTGGATGATTGGCAGGTCAGCCGTCCAATGAGACAGTGAAGTAGGACCCTTAGTCTGAAGTTAGTCAGTGAACTCCCTCGAGCCCATATCTAAGGCTACCAAATCCATCTGTTATATAGGGCAGGGCAGAGCCCCTGTCCACTGGTGCCCTCTTGCATGAGAAGAGTTAATTACCTCCCATCAACCTTCAGGAGGACCTCGGAGAAATTAAATTTCAGCTACGATGGTTGTTTGTGTGTGTGTGTGCTCGCGCACGCGCGTGCGTGCGTGTGTGATTCCTGCAAACGTGTAAGCCTCAGTTTCATGATATGTGTGGGAGCACTGAGGTTCTGGCTTCTGGTCATTTCTGTACATTTTGACAGATATAATACCTACATAAAGTCACAGTAGAATACAGGAAACTACGGCCTAGTTTGACATAAGCAGTTGCTGAGAGACTTTTCTCAGTTGTGTGTGTGCGTGTACACGCCTTACCCCCGTGTCCTGCCAGCAACACGGGACAGCCTGGCCGCGACGAGCCACAGAGTCGAGGATGATGAAAACCAATGAGCTGCTTGATAAACACAAACCGCTTCATGCGTCCCTGTATCATTCTGCTCAATTAGATCCCCGTTATGGGGTGTAATGGAGATAATCGGCAGGTGAAGGGGATTGAAAATGATGGTGATTGAAAGTTAATCTAATGAAGTGCCATATGATCTCCAGCAGGCTGCCCGTGTGTGTAGTCCATAAAGCCAACAAACGCATAAACAGCTATTGCACTATAAGGAGAGCCTCTGAAAATGGCTAAATAACTAAATAAAAAAACATATTAATGTTGCATGAATCGTGACATGGCATCGTTTACTGGGGTTCGTTATGTTTGATGTATTTCGTTGCAGAACGGAGCGACAGTAAAGCAACTCTAATTTTTTATGCTTTAATCAAAGCCATTAACGAGCTAATTGAATAATCTTTTATTAATGCTCCTTAAAAGTGCATTTGTTCAGTGCTTCAATGTCTTAAAGCAGAGGCCGTGTTCTCACAAGGCTCGGGGGGGGGGGCCGGGCCCGGGGGGGGGGGGGGGGGGGGGGGGGGGTGGGCGTGGGGGAGGGGGGTGGGG
>JABJVR010019735.1:0-39652 GCA_025773905.1 Chitala chitala
TCAACTTTCTCTGTAAAGCGCTTTGAGGCATGCTGTTGCGAAAGGCGCTATATAAAAATAAATTGAATTGAACTGAAGTCATTGCTTCTCAAAACATTATACATCCAACTTTATACTGCTTCTAAAGACTGATAATAATAAATAGCATTGTACTACATTGTATTGTGGTTTTGTTAGACCTTGCAGTCATCTGCAGGGGAGACATTATTGTGTACACAGAATATGAAGAAAAGAGTGACTGTCTCATGTCATTGTCTTCTCACTTGGTACAATATGGTTTGTTTTAATTCTTCAAAATGTACTGAATACTGGTTTAAAAAATGTTATGTTTATGTAATGAGTCTTAATCTTTAAATTGTAACTAAATTCATAAATTAAAGGTATTTTCTGAGTTAAACTGAATCACAAAATATAGTAACAAGCATGCTTTAAAGAAAATAATTGCAAGAATTTTCTATGCTGACACCAAAATAATCACATTCACTTTGTAAGAAAAATACCATGAAGCAGATGTGTATAAAATAACCATAATCTTCTGCATATGAATTTCAGTGTATGATTTTTATAAGAGCAGAATGAATGGATGATGTAATTTCCACAGAGGAGTCTATCAAAATTGAGGCATAATCCCAAAATGGATAATTGATAAAACACAGTGTTTGCAATGTTATCAATCTGATTTCCTTAAACTGCAAAAATATCCAAAACATAAGCACATAGTATATGAAAGTATCAAGGGTACTAAGAAAAATTAATGTGTTTAAATGTTGCACATATTTGTATTTGTTGCTTGGCCAAAAAATTTTGAATAAAGAGACTAGAACAATCACAGAAAACAAAGAGGTATATTCATATACACTGCTCAATAAAATTAAAGGAACACTTTGAAAACACATTACATCTCAATGGGAAAAAATTATGCTGGATATCTATACTGATTTGGACTGGGTAATGTGCTAGGAATGAAAGGATGCTGCATTGTTTGATGGAAATGAAAATTATCAACCTACAGAGGGCTGAATTCAAAGACGCCCTGAAAATCTTGGGCCCCCAGAGGTTTTTTTTCTGCACACTGTGGAGATTTTGGTTCCTCTACTCCACTGTTACCTGGCATCATTTGTAGTTACTCCTGTTGCTTATTCCTTAATATCTGTAGTTTCTTGTGTAAAGAACTTTGAGGCAAATTATTGAAAAAGGAGCTGTATAAAAATGAGTTGAAATGAATTGAAATCAAAATAAAAAATTGATGCGGCAGGTTAGTCCATTTTGCTGACATTTCATTGCAGCAACTCAAAATGGTACTCAGTAGTTTTTATGGCCCCCCTGTGCTTGTATGCATGCCTGACAATGTGGGACATGTTCCTAATGAGATGACGGATGGTGTCCTGGGGTTTCTCCTCCCAGATCTGGACCAGGGCATCACTGACCTCCTGGACAAGCTGAGGAGCAACCTGGCAGCGTCAGATGGACCAAAACATAATGTCCCAGAGATGTTTATGTGGATTTAGATCAGGCAAACGTGGGGGCCAGTCAATGGTATGAATTCCTTCATCCTCCAGGAACTGCCTGCTTGCTCTCACCACATGAGGCGGGGCATTGTCAGGCACCAGGAGGAACCCAGGACCCACTGCACCAATGTAGGGTCTGACAATGGGTCCAAGGGTTTCATCCTGATACCTAATGGCAGTCAAGATGCTGTTGTCTAGCCTGTAGAGTTCTGTGTGTCCCTTCATGGATACACCTTCCCAGACCATCACTGACCTACTACCAAACAGGTCATGCTGAACGATGTTACAGGCAGCATAACATTCTCCATGGATTCTTCAGACCCTTTCACATCTGTCACATGTGCTCAGGGTGAACCTGCTGTCATCTGTGAAAAGCACAGGATGCCAGTGGTGGACCTGCCAATTCTGGTGTTCTCTGGCAAATGCCAATTGAGCTCCATGGTGCACTGAGTACAGGGCCCACTAGAGGATGTCGGGCCCTCAGGCCACCATGAAGTGTGTTTCTGATTTTTTGGTTCAAGACATTCACACCACTGGCCTGCTGGAGATAATTTTGTAGGGTTGTAGCAGTGCTCATCCTGTTCGTCTTTGCACAAGGGAGCAGATACTGGTCCTGCTGATAGGTTAAGGACCTTCTACGGCCCTGTCCAGCTGTCTTAGAGTAACTGCCTGTCTCCTGGAATCTCCTCCGTGCTCTTGAGACTGTGCTGGGAGACACAGCAAACCTCCTCCATCCTGGAGGAGTTGGACTGCCTGTGCAACCTCTGCAGGGTCCAGGTATCGCCTCATGCTACCGGTAGTGACACTGATCCCAGCCAAATACAAAATGAGTGAAAGACAGTCAGAAAAGATGAGGAGGGAAAAAATGTCAGTTGCCTCCACCTGTAAAACCATTCCTGTTTTGGGGGTCATTTCATTGTTGCCCTTCTAATGCACCTGTTAATTTCATTAACACCAAAGCAGCTGAAACTGATTAACAAGCCTCTCTGCTACTTAACTGACCAGATCAATATCCCAGAAGTTTAATTGACTTGATGCTATACTCTGATTAAACAGTGTTCCTTTAATTTTTTGAGCTGTGTATATTCTAGTTAAGTGAAAAAAGCAGTTATGTAATAAAGCACTTATCAGAGAGGGGAGCAAAGAAAACCCTTTTCAAAATGGCAATGGCCTTGATGTCAATGACAAAGATGTTTAATTGTCAAATTATTAAAACAGGGTGCTTAGAAAGAGAAAACAGCATGTTCTTGAGTGGCTGGTCAGTATTATGACACACCTATGGGGCTGAACCTTAGAGTATGACATACATTATGACTTCCTACCCTGTTCTAAGTGGCTGCCTGCAGTAATAGCTCTGTTCACACTTTATGTAGTATTTTGTGTCTTATTCCTTTCTACCAGCAGTCATTAGCCCCTGCAAGGCCTCCTCGAAATGTATCTTTCTTGTACCTCACATAAGTAATAACACCTGTCAGGCGGACTTATATGTGCAGCATAATATCTAATTCCATGTATAATCCGTTTATGTTCGTTCATTTGTTCATTCATTCAATCATTCTTTTTTCACAATTTGCAATGTATTTTGTGTTAATGTTGGTTATTTGCTAAAATAGGTACATGTTTCAGGGGAAAACCCTGTCCCTCCAATTGCCATGCATTCTTATTACTTTAGTCACATAACTGATCAAATGCCATAAGTAGTGTGTCGCATCAAAATGTAAAATGAAAGCTATGCTGTTGTTGTACTCTGTGTTGTATTTATGCTTTTACAGTCTGCTGCTTTTATCACAATAATTCACTTTTTGGCTTAAATTAATCACTTTTCTATCCATCTAGTGACCTGTCATGACTCTGGTCCTGTCCTAGCTGTCTTTGTCTATCTGTCTTTCTGGTTTGTAGTTCTAATGATTTAAGTGTCTTCACTTGTCTTGGGCTTTCCCTTGGTTCTATTTAAACTCTTCAGTTTCCCTTTTTCATTGCTGGTTATTGTACTTCTGTTGGCAAGTGCTGTTTTGTGGCTCTTTCTCTTGAGAATTCTGTTTTGTGTATTTATTACTCCTGTTTCTTGTCTGCCCCTGTTCTATGTAACCTTGTTGTAAGCTCCTCTATGTCCTTGTTTTTGTAATACAGAACTCTCTCGCACTTGGACTCATCCCGTTCCTGATTTAGTCCTCACAAAATCGTGACACTAGCTACCTACGAATATAGCCTCAGTACTTAGTGAAGAGATGCTCCAGATATTTGTTGTTAGGTTCTGTACATGGAGTTGATTCAAAACCTTGTAAACTGAGTCATTCAGAATGATCAATTACTTTGTTTTAGTTTTGTCAGGACAGAATATTGAGAAATTTAAAAATAATTCTTTCATTATAGGAAAAAAACACAATTCTAATGTTTTCTTACAGGACAGTTGCAATAAAATTTCTAACAAAAAAAAATACTGAAGATATAAATAGAAGACTGAAATCTACAAACTTTTACTGGACAATTAAAGGCTTCCAGGAAATAATACATCAAAGTAAAAAAAGGATTAGTTTATGTGATGTTTTTTTCCATTGAATTTAGAAATAATATATTTAATTCATACATATTTTTGTAATTTGTATTTTTTCCCCCAGTGGTTTATAAAAAAGGAAGGTAATCAATTACACAGTTAAGTTTTCTTTGTTACTTTACATATACACACAAACATACACTGACCAGCCATAACATTATGAGCATCCACTGAATATTGAGTAGGTTCCCCCCTCTTGCTACCAAAACCGCCCTGAACCGTTGGACATCACTAGACCTCTGATAGTATGTTGTTTTTCTCTGCCACCAAGCCACCTATACAACATCCTTTAAGTCCTGTAAGTTGCAAGGTGGGGCCTCTATGGATTGAGATTGGGTTGAGATCTGGAAAATTTCATTACCATCTCAAACTTGTTGTGTTCCTCAAACCATTCTTGAACCATTTTTGCAGTATGGCAGGGTGCATTATCCTGCTGAAAGAGGCCACTGCCATCAGGGAACACTGTTCCCATGAAGGGGTGTACTTGGTTAGTGACAATGTTTAGGTAAATGGTATGTGTCAAAGTAACATTCACGTGCATGCCAGGACCCAAGGTTTCCCAGAGAACATTTCCCAAAGCATCACACTGCCTCTACCAGCTTGCCTTCTTCCTATAGTGCATTCTGGAGCCATCTCTTTCCCAGGTAAGCCTTGGCCACCCATGACCCTGTGAACGGTTCACAAGATTTCCTTTCTTGGACCAGGCCCTGACCATTGCAGTCCAGAAACATCCCACAGGAGCTAGTTTTGGAGTTGCACATTTTTTCTGATTCAAGCACATCAACTTTAGGGAAAAAATGTTCACTTGCTGCCTAATATATATCCCACCCACTTCCAGGTGCCACTGTAATGAGATAACCAATGTTATTCACTTCACCTGTCAATGGTCAGTAATGTTAGGGCTGTTGGTGTGTGTGTGTGTGTGTGTGTGTGTGTGTGTGTGTGTGTGTGTGTGTATACAAAAATAAGAACGTTATGCACTCTAATGAATTTATAATATGATTCAAGTACATAATTATGAAGTCGTAACCTGAACTGTGGGGAAAAAGCACGACGACCATTGACAGCAGAATAAAGGATGACACAGTACAAAAGTGAAATCACAGTGCAGAAGGTGATTGATAGTCTGTCAGACAAATGCTCTATCAGTCATTTGAAGTGACAGCTTTGAAGACCAGTTAGGTTATAAATAGACTTTATATAAGTTCCTTGTCTGATTTAGACTGAGCTCTTCTTCATTTAAATTTGAAATAGTGCTTTTAAATTTAACTCATTCATTAATGAAGTATAAATGAACAGAATAGCACTTTACATTTGAAGTCCTCCTTGTGCATATGTATTAAACTCAAGTGCATCACTTACCTCCCATTGTCCATTCAAGGCGCTGTGATCTGAAGGCACTGAGGGATTGGCTGTTGTTTGTGACTGGTTGTCACCCTTACCAGGGACTCTTCTGCCTTGTGCCCTATAATACATGGAACACACTTCAAGTAGCCACAACTCTCCAAAACAATCAAATGGAAAATAAATTTAAAAATTATAACTAAGAGAATCATACACATGAATCCTAGAATTAAATTTCTTGTATTTGTTGAATTAAGATTAAACGATTCTTTATAATGATTCAAAATTAAAGTCACTTTTCAATGACAAGTCATTTTACATTATTTTCAGCAACTCTTTTATCTGTTTAAACACCATGCAGTAAATACACAAGAAAGCAGTAGTGCAAACACCCAGTCAGTCGGTCAGGCATCTTCTATACTGTTTAATCCAGCTAAGGGTCGCAGGGAAGACTGGAGCCCATCCCAGAACACAGAGGCACAGGGCAGGGGACACCCAGGGCAGGGCGCCAACCCACCACAGTGCAAACATCCAATCAAAGTTATATATATAGAGGCAGCCCTAATAATCATCAAATAGCATGAGACCTTAGGCATTGGGCTTCTCTGTGTTGTGCTATGCTCACCCATCTCACACAAACTATATCTCACACAAACAATCTGGAAGTAATCCTGCCACTCATAGACATTGTAAAGGCTTAAGTCATGGAAGACAACCACACCACATTCATAAAGCCGCAAACAGCATAAGTGACAAATTAAGAAATGGCAACAAACAGGAAGGCTAAGAAGCTGTTATAACCTTTTATAACCTGTTATAACCTGTCTCACCAGGTGTGAGTCAGGCTGCTCATTAAGCATCTGATCTGCTTTAGGATGTAACAACTTTAACTTTAGGATCAGGATATCTCCATTCCCCAAATTATACACACACAGTTGGCTCCTGCAGTGCGTATGAAAAGATTTTTTAAGTTCCTTTAAAGTAGCTTATTGTGACAAACCCTTTCCTCTGGTTTGGGCCTGAAGGGACAATGTACAGTAAACAATTGATATGAAATGAAACGTATGATAACTAAATGGCAGAGAATAGTTTTCTATTCCAGGTCACAGTTACTGTGTGACAAAGCATGCAGCACATTGAAATGAACAAAACTGATTGGCTGACAACACTGTGCATATGACTGAGGAAGATGAACTGATGCTCAGTTCATTTTGTGTGTTGGTAATTTTGATTTTAAAACCTAAGGAAAAAAGGCAACAGGACAATTTCTATACAAGAGTTTTTACATTAAGGGCTGTTTCACTCTGTGGTGACTATGGATTATTGCACAAAAACATTACACTGTTTAAAAACATTAAACTTGTATTTCATTGTTGAATCAGAGTTATTAACATTATACATCTGCAGGAATTTGTGTTTTGCAAAATTGGCAGTTCTGCAGGGTAAGCCGCAAATAACTTGGCATTTTGTCTACACCCAAATTTATGCAGCATTCTGCTGTAATTCATCATTTACAGAAAATTGTTTGAATATTTCTCCAAACCATTAAGCGTATGCAAAAATAGTATGTGAAAAAGGACTGATTGTGCACAAATAAAATTTAAAACACACATAATATATAAATATATTAGAAGAAAGGAGGAAAGACCTCCCATGTAACATTTCCAGAACTGAGGCATGGAGGCAAGGGTGGAGTCTACTGTGCAAAGGGGTTTTTAATACAATGAACCAGGTACTGGCACATAGGTTACAGAAACCATGAATAATAACAAGGCCAAAAGCAAACAACCATGAACTACAGACATTCAACAACTGGCAGGAAACTCACACAAAAGGAAGGTATATATAGGGACTAACAGGCAAGAACACACTCGGGGATTAACAATGTAATTACACAGGGCTGGGATCACATAACAAAGACTAATCAAACAGGGAAGAACAGAAGGAAGGGTGACATTTGGTGGACACACATGGTATGGCAGGCAGGACATAATAGTACCCCCCCCTCCCCAAGGCCGCTCCTGAGGCCGTGCAGGAGACAAGCCCGAGGAGGAGGGCAAAGAAACTAAGAAAGGACCAAAAGACAAAGAACCATGAACAAGACATGCGTCAAACAACGAAGACAAAATCCAGAGTTGGCCCAGGGCGAAGGTGATGGCGATGCAGGGGCCAGGATCCAGAAGTGGAGACACAAGCGGCAGGAACAGACCAAGATGCCAGGGAGCACCAAATGGAGGGCAGACACCAGAGACAGGACCTAGAAGGGATGGACACTAGGGGCAGGACCAGCAAACAAGGGGGGGGAGACTGGGCAACGGGGCAGACAAACGGGATGGGACAGCCCGAGGCAAGGGGGCGGACAGGAGGGACAGACGAGGGGATGTGATGGACCGAGGGCAGCCCCAGCAGACCAGGCGGAGTGACCGCCAGAGCAGACAGAGGGCGACACGAGGATGATGAAGGACGAGGGGACGGGGACCATGAACGAGGTGAGGGCAATGAAGGGAGACAGGAGGGCGAGTGAGGATGAGGCGAGGGGGACAAGCAGCAACAAGGGAGCACAAAGCACGAGGGAGGGAGCCGTAGGCGGAGGACCTCTAGCAGAGTGCGGAGGAGGTCCAGAGGAGTGCGCTGGAGCCCGAGTCAAGGATGAGGGAGGCCGACTGGCGCACAAAGGAGACTGAACGGAGGACGAGGGAGATCGAGGGGGACACAAGGGAGATGGAACCGAGGATGAGGGGAGCTCAATGGAGGCAAAGGGAACAGCGGAGCACAAAGGGGCAGAAGACCAGGGGAGGGAGGGAAGGAGGCTGGGGGCTGGAGGAGGGAAGAAGCCACAAACCTGCACCATGCAACAACGCACACGCAAAACGTGCTGGGGAGGATACGGGGGGGTTGGGGAGGGAATACGGACGGGTGTGGTGAAGGGCATGGGTCACGAGACCAGGACAGGGAAGTATGGCAAGGGGTTTTGAGGGGGCCAGTGACTGGGGAGACGGGACCAGTGTGTACGTGACGTGGGCCGGTGCCTGGGGAAACAGAACCAGGGCTGACAACTGGGGAGAAGGGACTGACGGGACTTGCGTTTTGGTAAGCCCATCTGCAACTGAGGGGGGAGCCATCAGAGTGATCTGGAGGCACTGGCTACTATCCACCCTACAGTGTATCTCAGTCCAGCCTTCCACACTGTTCAGGGGGCCTGAGAAGTCCCTTTCAGGACTTTGTATCAAATCTACCCTGTCAAGGGGTGGTGGAAGACTAACTGCCTCACTAATAAGGCCCTTAGGACCACTGGGGGCATCCACTAGCCCATCCTCAGTGGTCTGGGTCTCTGAAAGGCAGTGCATGCTGGTCTGGGTTCCCTCAGGACCCTGAAGACCAGTCTGGGTCCTACCTGAACCCAGAATGCCACCTCAAGGAGGTGACCCCCACGACTGAGGAAACAGGTGTCCCCAGGGGAGGTGTCGGTGTGCACCAGCTGACTTGATCAGAGGGTGAAGTCTGGCAGTAATGAGCTTTGCACACAGGTCCCCAGGGTGTTTAGGTGACAATGGAGGAAACAGAGACCAGAGACAACATTGTCTGAGTTGGTGTCTCTTGTCCCTTTTTCAGGTGCACTTGGAGGGCTACATCTGAGCATTCTGGTGCCACCTGTATAGAGACATCCTCCTGACCAAACTCAGTGTCAATATATGCCTTTTCAAGCCATTCAGGGGGCTCCACCAGAGAGAAGAGAAACCCCTGCGGCTCAAGGTGTGCGCACCAATCAGCAAGACGGCTGTGACCGCATGGAATAATTTAAGATTTGGTCACGAAACATACTGAAGGCGTATGTAGGCGACCTCATCTCATTCTGCTTTTGTTTTGCCCAGTCAGCAGCCTTGCCCGCAAAGCATGATTATCAAAGTACGATAACCGTTCCATGAGAAAGGTATGAAGAGTACCAAAATCCCCATCATAAGTAGGCTTGGGAGCCTTCCCCTTTGCTAGACTCATTTTTTAAACAGCCAGTTGTTCTGTAACATTTCCAGAACAGAGGCATGGAGGCAAGGGTTGAGTCTACTGTGCAAAGGGGTTTTTAATACAATGAACCAGGTACTGGCACATAAGTTACAGAAACCATGAGCTACAGACATTCAACAACTGGCAGGGAACGTACACAAAAGGAAGGTATATATAGGGACTAACAGGCAAGAACACACTCAGGGATTAACAATGTAATTACGCAGGGCTGGGATCACATAACAAAGACTAATCAAACAGGGAAGAATGGAAGGAAGGGTGACATTTGGTGGACACACATGGTATGGCAGGGAGGACATGACATCCTGCAGGGGTGAGTGAGGAATTTACAGTATACAGTGTGTGTGTGTGTGTGTGTGTGTGTGTGTGTGTGTGTGTGTGTGTGTGTGTGTGTGTGTGTGTGTATAAATAACCAGAGGCCTGGGAGCTTGAGGGTCCTGCGCAGTATCTTAGCTGTTCGTAGGACTGCGCTCTTCTGGACAGAGATCTCAGATGCTGTTCCTGGGATCTGATAGAGCCACTCTCCCTTGTCCTCACCATCATTTGTCTTAATGATTGCACCTGGGTTTGGTTTCGTCTTGGGGTTTCTCTGTCTCTTGATGGTGGTGAGCTATGAAATTGAAAATCTGCTCTTGGTGTGTATTGATTATAGAATGTTTGGATCTAGTTCATTTTGCATTCTTCCAATTTTACAGATTTTATAATTCGTTCTAGGTGGTGATCATTCATATTTTAAATTTCAATAGCTAAATGTTACAGAATTATTTTCTTTTGAGTTGATTGTCTTAAATTTTTTTTAAACTCAGTAACTCCATGACTAACAACTGACAAAGCAATTGAGAAAACAAACTTTTTAAATGTATAACATAGTAAATGGGCAACCTTTAACATGATTCACCACATTAATATACTACTAATAATATACTACATTTAAACATTTACCCAATATAAACAGCTGAATTAAACTACACAATTAGACAATAAATACAGTAATCTAATTTAAAACTGTCCACATATTTATGTATACACAGATCAGCCATAACATTATGACCAGTGACAGGTGAAGTGAATAACATTATCTCAATAGAATGGCACCTGAAAATGGGTGGAAATTGCTGAAAAAATTAATGCTGGTTCTGGTAAATGTTAGAACACACAGTGCATCGCAGTTTATTGCATATGGGGCTGCATAGCCGCAGACCAGTCAGGGTGTCCATGCTGATCCATGTCCACTTCCAAAAGTGTCTACATTGGGTACATGAGCATCGGCACTGGACCACAATGAAAAAAAATGGCCTGGTTTGATGCCTCACAATTTGTTTTGCTTTGGGCAATATTCTGCTGGGGAACCTTGGGTCCTGCCATTCATGTGGATGTTACCATAACAGATACCACCTACCTAAACATTGTTGCTGACCAAGTACACCCCGTCATGGAAAATGTTTCCTGATGGCAGTGGCCTCTATCAGCAGGATAATGCTCCCTGCTGCACTGAATGGCTTGAGGAAGATAATGAAAAATTTGAGGTGTTGACTTGGCCTCCAAATTCTCCAGATCTCAATCGAGTCAAACATCTGTGGGATGTGCTGGAAAAACAAGTCCAATCCATGGAGGCCCCACCTCACATCTTGCAGGACATAAAGGATCTGCTTAAAGGATTTATTTATATTCACCCCATAACAGTCCATAATAAAGCCCTTGTGTTTATGCATCTTCATATGCAATCATAGAAAATAAGACAGAAAAAAGCTAAAATCAGACGAAAATGGGGAGAGAAAATTAAAAACTCGGCATAGTGCAGAAACAAACCACTGAGGGTTGACTGGCTGACAGTATACAGTGCGAAAGGTTTATCAGTCTGCACACATTAATGTGAAGTCTGCGGGTGTGCCACACTTTGGAGCAGATATCTATAGGTTGAAGAGATACCCTGGTGAAGGCCTCATGTAAATGATCATGTGGGGAGAAGAATTGTAAAGATACATAATTAAAGTCTAGTAGTGACAGTGACAGAACACAGGAGCACAGGTTGCTCCAACAGCATTGGACTGAGGGCAGTGTTACCCATTACCCGTCTCCAAATCGTAACCCTTAAGCAATGGTTGTGAGCGGCACACGGATAAAAAATACCTTTTGACCTTTTGATTATCATCTATAAAAAACTTTAACAGGAACAGAGCTAGACCCAACATACACTTTAAAATGCTGTACTGACAATAACAAGGTCAAAGTTTACATTAAATTGTCAAGTAAATCATTTGTTGTTTATTAACCTTGCAAGAAAAATAACACAGTCGTTTATTTGGCCCCGTATCCATGTTTTTGTGATAAAACAGTAGCCCACAGCACTGACATCAACACCGGCAAACATAAATGACACATTAAACTCCATGGCTGCCAGCATAAGTAAACAGCAGAGCAAAGCCTTAATGCTTTCAAATGCATTTTGACAATTTGACCACATAAAAAATTTTGAAGGATTAAGAAGAGAGGTGAGAGGAGATACTACAGATGAAAAACCCCTGGTGATACCCAGCCATACCTGCCCAGGTCTGGGCTGGGTAGTAAGAGGAAAAAGAGGGAAAAAATAGCAGCAACAGCCTGTGTACCCAAATAGGTTACTAGAACCTTAGCAAACTCACATGTAGCTGAATTAAGTGTTAGAGAAGCAGCCTTTGAATGCACAAAAACTGTATGCAGAGTGAACAGATGTTCTGACCAAGCAGATGAACAAACAAATGGGTCATCCAAATGTGCAGAATAAGTAGATACATTACCAAGAACCAGACAGGTGCATCCTTTACATCACAAGTCAAGACAGTATATTTAGAGGAAAAAATCAGGGGTAACAAAAGAAAAAATTTCCGAGGCACATGGTGCTATGGGTACTTGCCAGTAACCTTTAAGTAAATCTAATTTGGTAATGAACTGCAGAGAACCAACACTATCCATTCAGTCTTTCATATAGGGCAATGGAAATCAATCAACAGAATTAACACATTGATAATCTGTACAAAAACCATCAAGTTTAAAGATAAGAAGAGAAGAAGAGCACAAAGGACTACAATTCGGTTTATCAAAACCATGTTCACATTTTTAAACAAATCGTCTACCTCTTATTTCATTGCCATTCTCTTAGTAGCAGACGCACAATAATAATACTGTTTAAATGGGGGCAAAATCCCATTTATATTGTGTATATTAATGTGACATAGATATGGTGCCTCATTAAAGTCAGAAGAACAAGCATGAATCGACTTCTTCTATATCACTGTGCTCTGGTGGTTCCAAAGGTTGTACATATAATGGCAAATCTGTCAATATTTCAGAATAAGTGGACACGTGTATCCTTAACAAATCAGTTGTCCTTTCCTCTGTTTCTACCATAGGCTCAACAGAGATATTAGTGACCCTAGCAGAAACAATTGGGAAAGACTCAGACAGATACAGTATGTGACGTTAGTGCATTTCAATTAATCAATAATGATTATTGGCTATGGATATAATGTTTGATAAACAATATCACACATCAAACCAGTGGACACAAACAAATCCAGTATTGAAGATATTTATTTCTGGCAGTAATGCAGCCAGAAATTTAAAGATATTAAGATCTTTAAAAGATTTACATGCTGTTTTGGTATAGCATGTAAAGTAGCCAGGTTCTTTTTTTCTAAATACGGAAAATATTAGAGATTTAGGATTTTTAAAGATGTAACATTTATGTATGTTACATCAGCACTGTTCCTGAACAGTGTTTCAGAAGTGTCACATGGTGACGTATTGTGCAATAAAACTCAGAAGCTTAAGTAAGCATCAAACCGAAGATGCCACTGAGCAGATTTGAACAACAGCATATGTTACCTTGGTAACCGAAAGGCACTTAATCTTAGCTATGTTTGTGGGATGGAAATTGACAGGAATGAAGTGGGATTACTAAAGTAAACCTGGATTAGCTAAATTCTCGATTCATAAAACAACCCCCAAGTCTAACGAGAAGTTTCTGGGTATCCATATAAATGCCATAACCAAACTCAGATTGGCAAAAGGATGATGAAAAGTGTTATTCAGACATGATGCCAGCATCAGGGCAGGCATGTGTAGGACAGGACTAAACTAAACAGGTTTTTGGATTAAAGGGTAGTCTTGGCTCATCACACAGTATAAATTGGTAAACTCTTTGAACAAATGTGGTTTTATTCAGAATCAAAATAATCTTTAATCCCCAAGAAGTTTACATATACCAGGAAATTCTTCTGGGTTTTGGCAATGAGAGCATAGTGTTAGTACATGTGATAGGCAAAATGCAGACAAATATGATTAGTGTTACAAGGAACATCACATCCGAAGCCAGCAGAAATATATGTGAAATGTGTCTATGTACACTTATTACAATAACCTTTTTATGCTGTAAATACAATACAAGAATTTGAACTAGGTGAGAAGAATCAGTTTCCATTTGTTCCACACACATTTTACACTGCAGTTGTACAGAGACACAATGCAGAGTAAACTGTAATGGGGACTGCCTTTAAAGGTCACCACCCAGTGGGTGGAATAGACCCTGATTCCCTCTCTGGCTCCACTGTCATTGGTGTTCCCTACCTCCATCTCCACATCACTGATGCCCCCCTACTGCCACATGTCACCAGTGGTCCCAACTCTTTTCACCTCCTGCTCCAGGGACAGGCAATATTCTTACTTGAAATGTCAAAAATGTTTAATGTCAAGTGCTTAATAAGTCTATCCATCCATCCATCCACCTACTCAGCCTTCACAGGGTCACTAGTAGCCTGGAGCCTCTCCCAGGCAACATTGGGCACAAGGCAGGGTACACCCTGGAGAGGGCACTAACCCATAGCAGGGTGCTAAATAAGCCTTTAAAAATGAGTAAAGGAATATTATACCACTGAATGTGTTAAACATCAGTGAGCTTCTAACATCACTGTTGGGTTTATCATCAAAGTGAGTCACCAGCAATATTGACAGGATAAAATACAAATCATTTGCAGTTTCACCAAAATCTATACTTAAAAATGTGAATTAAGTTCAACTGAGACTTGGAAGACTTTGACAATTTTTTCAGCATTTAGACTATCTGGGGGGAAAAACATCCCATTATTTCTGTTGCTTACACTGAACTGAAATGGTGAGAGAGTTACAGTGTTACCAAATAGGAGCATGGCTCAGTACAGAGGTTCATTAAGCTCTAAGAGGAAGGGGGTATAGATCCTTCACACCACACAGTGGAATCACAGGTAACAGCATATTGATGAAACAGAGGGATGGCCACAGCAGGGAAAATTGTCCGTTTGTTGAAATTATTGTCAAGTATATTTTCCTTAATCAGATATTTTTCTTCTAGCCAAAAGGAACATAAATATTCAAAAGCAGTTGTATCATTAAAAATAATTTAATTAAAACATTGATATTTACTATAAAATGTCAATAGAAAACTAAAGTAAAACTGAAGTACTGATTTATTATCTGTTTGATCCATTAACTGAACATAACATATTTTAAAGCCTGAAATACTGCAGCAGAGGCTGGTGACAGATTTGTAGGTGAAGCAATATGGAGAAATTCACAAGACCGATGCTTGAACAGCAATTTCCCTAATGAAATGCACATTCAAATTTACATAAACAGCAAACTGGTATAAGTAGCGCTCTTATACAATATTAAAGCCATGGTCTTCATTGAACATGTACCTGTAGGCAAATCTCTTTGTGGTATGGCTAATTAAAATTCTGCAGTTATCACAACGTGAAGGAAGTGTAAAAAAATGGAAAATTTATTAAATAAATTGTAATACAACTGATACAGTATTTAATATCTGTATTATTGTCATTTTGACACAATGCACTTGATCATGTGACAGATACCTGCAAGGTTATGGGAAATGAAGGAATGAGTGAAGAGAGGCTCCTTTGACATTACCACAAAACTAACAAGCAGAGTATCTGTTCCTAGTGAATTAAGAATTTAATTTCAAGTAATAAACTCTAGTAAAAATGTGCATGGATGTTCATATCACAAGGGAAATTAAACCATATTAAGTACACTGTTACTTCTCATTTCAGCCTCTAGAGGGTAAACAATATAAAAACACAAACAATAAATCACATTAAACTGGTCCTGGATTTAAAAATAAGCAAATGAATATTTGCTTTAAATTATTTGAAAATGATGCAAGATGCAGAAATATTGTGTCTGTTTTAAAAAAAAAAAGTTTCCATTTGCCAAACCCCTTGTCTGATTGGTGATCACCAGGAGCCTTGACCATGGTCCAGAGCATGCCCTTGACAGAATGGCAGATGAGCACTCACTCATAGCATAAAGCCAATTTATTGTTGCCAAATGATCTAAGACACACATCTTTGAACAGTGGGAAGAAACATGGGAACAAAAAGAAAGTTTAGAAATGTAAAGAATGAAATTCATTTGTTTGGGAGTGTTTTGTAGAGTCCATGTGGTAAAATTGTGATGTTTCATCTTTATAACTTTATAACTCAATTGTACAAGAGGATAGCTAATTGAATGTATCTTGTAGCCCAGGGGTGGCCAACCACGGGTGCAGGTTTTTGCTTCAGCCAATTTTTGCTTTTAATTAAATCTTAATGTCAATTAAATATTGACTTTTGTTTTTTTTATATAAATAATTACAGTGTTAATCCAGTTATTCTCAATATATTTATTTGTTTTAAATAAAAATTTTAAAAGCATGAAAAAGACTTACTGATGTTGCTTAATTTTTCAAAATGTTTTAACAGATATGGTACATTTTAATCCATTCGTTGTTAATAATCACTTAATGCTGATAAGAAAGAATGCTTAAGCATTCTTTCTTATCAGCACCTGTTTCTGTTAATCATTAATTATGACCATTCAATTACAATTAGTAATGACAGGTTTGACTTAAAGACCTTGATGATTATCCATACATTTTCTGCTAGAATTCTGCAGAAGAGAACTTTGTGCTTTATAATTGTTACTGATCATAAAGCACAAGAGTCTCACTTTTAACTTCCAACAGTTTAAAACAACTAAGCACAGACAAATTATCATAGAGAACAAGGATAAACAATGATGTAATTGTTATTTAATTAAGACAGAGGGCAAATGAAATTGACTGAATTGGTTGAAACAAAAACCTGCATCCACTGGGGCCCCCCAGGACCGTGGTTGGCTACCGTTGTTGTAGCCTGTATCGGTGTGAAGGACATTTTGCCTGATGGTGCTTGGATGCAACTGCAGATGACAATCACCATATCTGGGGACATAAGACCAAAGAAAAGCACAAAGAAAGCAATTATATTATACCAGTTGTGGTCATGAAATAAATTCGTAAGATCTGGAGGATAGTCTATAGTGTTAACGTTAATGCAGAAACTTGAAACGTACACACTTTCATGGGTGGAATGAGATCAGGGTAAGCATGACAATAGGTATCATCATGGTAAAATCACCATCATCATTATCAACATTCCTGTACTTTTCATTAGGTAATAATCCTACAAATACTACATTCCAACACACCAAAGTTGAGGTGAGGGCGATGTGCAGTATACATTAGGCAGGCCAGCATTTCTGTAAACACTTCACATTTGTGCCACAATGGGCCCCAACCAGGCGTAGCACCTTCAGTTTTTACATTTATATGCAGAATGACCCTTCAGAAACCCCTTATGAATCACAAAAAATCGAGGACCTTTACGTTACTGGGGCCTCACCCTGGAGCTAGGTGGGCCCACGCTCACGGGACCCGGCCAGGCTCAGCCCAAAATTGTGACGTGGGCCTACCTTCCTGTAGACCCACCACCTGCAGGAAGGAGCATAAGGGGCCAGTGCATTGTGGATTAGGTAGCAGTTCTGGGGGGGACCTTGGAGACCCAATCCCTGGACAATGAATCTGGCTATTGGGACATGGAATGTTACCTCGCTGGGGGGAAGGAGCCGGAGCTTGTGGGGGAGGTTAAGCGGTACCAGCTAGAGATAGTCGGGTTTGCCTCTACGCACTGCCTGGGCTCTGGAACCCAACTCCTTGAGAGAGGCTGGACTCTCTTCTATGCTGGAGTTGCACATGGCGACGGGCTGGGGTAGGCTTGCTCATAGCTCCCTGGCTTTGCTGCCATGTGTTGGAGTTTTCCCCAGTGAATGAGAGGGTTGCCTCCCTGCGCCTTCAGGTAGGGGATAAGTCTCTCTCTGTTGTTTGTGCCTATGGACTGAAAAGCAGTGCAGAGTACCCGGCCTTCTTGGAGTCCCTGGAAGGGGTGCTGAAAGGTACCCCAACTGGGGACTCCACTGTTCTACTGGGGGATTTCAATGCCCACGTGGGCAATGACAGTCATACCTGGAGAGGCGTGATTGGGAGGAACCTGATTGGTGTTTTGTCACTTGTTGTCCATAACAAACACGATGTTCGAGCATAAGCGTGTCCATCAGTGTCCACCACTGAGGCGGCAATCCCAGAACTCGGTGGTGGACACTGGAAGTAAGGGATGCTGTCAAGGTGAAGAAGGAGTCTTATCAAGCATTGTTAGCTTGTGGGACTCCTGAAGCAGCCGATGGGTACAGGTAGGCCAAGTGGGCTGCAGCCTGGGTGATCGCGGAGGCAAAAACTCGGGTCTGGGAGGAGTTTGGTGAGGCCATGCAGGAGGACTTTCGGTCGGCCCTGAGAAGATTCTGGCAAACTGTCTGGCGCCTCAGGAGGGGGAAACAGTGCTCAGCCAAAACTGTTTACAGTGGAGGTGGGGAGCTGTTGACCTAGACTGATGATATTGTCGGGCGATGGAAGGAATATTTTGAGGATCTCCTCAACCCCGCCGACACGTGTTCTGAAGAGGATGCAGAGGCTGAGTCCTCGGAGGATGATTTGTCCATAACCCAGGCTGAAGTCATGGAGGTAGTCAGCAAGCTCCTCAGTGGCAGGGCACTGGGGTGGTCGAAATCCGCCCTGAGTACCTTAAGTCTCTGGATGTTGTTGGGCTGTCTTGGCTGACGGGATGAGAATCAGCACCTCCAAGTCCGAGGCCATGGTTCTCGACCGGAAAAAGGTGGTTTGCCATCTGCAGGTTGGAGAAGAGATACTGCCTCAAGTGGAGGAATTTAAGTATCTTGGGACCTTATTCATGAGTGAGGGAAGGATGGAGCATGAGATTGTGACAGATGGATCAGTGCAGCGGCAGCAGCAATGCGGTCGAGGTACAGACCTGTTGTGGTGAAGAAGGAGCTGAGCGTAAAGAATGAGGTCTCGGATACAAGTGTCTAAAATGAGTTTCCTTCGCAGGGTGGCTGGGTGGAACGGATAGGGTGAGGAGCTCGGTCACCAGGGAGGAGCTCGGAGTAGAGCCACTACTCCTCCACATCGAGAGAAACCAGTTGAGGTGGCTTGGGCATCTGTTTTGGATGCCTCTGGGATGCCTCCCTGGGGAGGTGTTCCGGACATGTCCCACTGGGAAGAGACCCTGGGGAAGACCCAGAACACGTTGGAGGGACTACGTCTCCCGACTGTCCTGGGAATGCCTCAGCGTCCCCCCGGAAGAGCTGGAGGAGGTATCTGGGGAGAGGGAACTCTGAAGGTCACTTCTTAGACTGCTGCCCCTGTGACCCAGCCCCAGATAAGCGGCAGAAAATGGGTGGATGGATGGATGGATGGATGCAGAATGACCAGCCACGCTGAACCACTGATGCCTTTGTTCTTTTCAATTTGCCAGTTACTAATTCCACTAAACCAATGTGTAAGAGTATAAGAAGTTACTACTTTGAATTCACAGAACATGGTCTTTATTAATTTATAATTTTTTTTTCTTGGCCTACTGGGCTCGGTTTTTCCATTGTTTCTTACACAAACCATTATTGTGAAACATGAGGAATTGGTATGCATATTAGGTCATGCATATTCAGAAAGGCCATGTTGCGTCCATTTATGGTGACTTTGGGAAGACAACAGGGTGGCACCAAACGCTGGTGCAGGTGCACACACATTTACACAGGCTGGCATTTCAAGTATTATACACATCAGATTGCTTGCATTCAGTTTTATAAATCAGTTTTTTGTGTGTGTAACAATAATCTGTTATTCAGGCATAAATTGACTTTTAGAATGAAAAATATGCAAAGTTTATGCATGAGGCTCCAGGTCTGGGTCCTAACATATAAAATAATCCAAATGTTTTCAATTCACGATATAGGCTATTTTAGTGGTCAATGTTATGAAACTGTGATACCTTCTCTCCACTGGCACATATTGCTGAGCCATGCCCATGCCCATGTTCCACCACACTTTTGGCTGTACGGTACCAGATTCCACTCTCAACTACGTCATTGTGATGTCAGTGGCTATGGTGTCTCTGGACTGCAGGCAACACACTTAATTTTTGAACGAAGATTCAATCATTTAAGGATTAGTTTTAAATTCAGTTCAACTTGAAAAGCATGCAAAAGTAAGTTGTTGTAACAGCAGTGTTTAGTAGAAATCCACAGGAATATTTGTTGTCATGAGGAGTGGCAGAGCAAAGAGAGAGAGGCTGGTAATAGTGCAGTTAGCTGCTACTGTTAAGCTATATTTTTCTTTTATTAAAACCCATTACACACATTATTATTTAACACCTAACACAGACACTTTCGTAGCTGTTCGGTTGGATAAATTATGACACAAGATGGAAAATAAAATCAGAAAGGAAAAGTTGTTCTGGGACCATTACATAAATGGTCAGCAAAACTCAAGTATGCAATTTCACATCACCAATTTAGGTTTCAACACCTTGAACTTCAGGTGTGCTCTGCTCATTCAGCAGGATGTGGCTCAGAACAGCCAACGAATCCTGTGCTAATGCACCCCAATACAGCAACAAAGCTGCATTACAGTGCAGCAGAAGGCTAATAACCCACACAACGCTCTTTTACAAAACACATTTCCTGCCATATTATATTCACAATAATTATGTAGGACAATCAGTAGCATTAAGAACAAGTAGTAAATATCTGAGAGACAATAACTACAGTGTGTGGTTATTCATTATAATAGTTCTGCAGCACATTGTAAACTGTAATAATATTTGGAAACATATCTCAGTTAATATCTTCATATTTCTACAAACAATATGGTTTGTTGTACAATTTTGTTTTTGTATTGATAACAGAAGACCTATTTTATTAATTTTGCCCCTCCGAGCCTCCCAGCAACATTACTTATTGTGCAAATCCTTTTAGTGACTTTGCAGCAATTGACACCTTAGAAGTAAAAAACAGAAAAGTTTGCGTAAGTCCACCACTTGTCTGCTAGACCCCACTCCAACCAAAATGCTTAAAGACTCACTGGAGATTATAGTAGGACTTTTAGTGAACCTAATAAACACTTCCCTGGTCTTAAAGTGTTGTTCCCATGGCCCATTTAAAGTTGCAGTTATTAGGTCACGGCTTAAAAATTCGAATTTAGATCCAGAAGTACTTAGAAATTACTTACCTATTTCAAATGTCCTTTTTATGTCCAAGATTCTGAAAAAAAATATATGCAATACAGCTTCAAACTCACTTGGAAGCAAACAGTTTTATGGATTATTTTCAGTCCAGCTTCCAGCAATGACAGAGTACTGAGACGACTTTGATGAGGATTCTAGATGACATTTTGATTTTAACTGATGCAAGGAACATGACCGCTATAGTTCGTCTAGATCTTAGTGCTACTTTTGATACTGATCACTCTAATTTGGCAAACTGGCTTCAAGCTGTAATTAGCGTTACCAAAACTGTTCTTAGAGGGTTAACTTATGTCACAAACTGTTATTACAATGTTCAAGTGTCGTATGATACTGCTCCCTCACCCATGCTACCACTTAAATATAAAGTACGACAGGAATCTGTGTTGGTTCCAGTAGTCTTCTCCCTTTACATGCTACCTTTAGGGAATCCTCGCATCCATCCATTTGCTTTACTACCTTATCCAATACAGGGTTGTGAGAAACCTGGAGCCCATCCCAGAAAGCACAGGGTGCAAGGCAGGGGTCACCCTGGGTGGGGTGACAACCCACTACAGGGCACGTTTAGGTAATACCATACATAAATATAATATCAAATATCATACCTACATGCTGATGACACTTTTGTTACACTTTGTTTACACTTCACCTAATGATAATAGATCAGATAACACCTTGACAAATGTGTCAATGACACTGAAGGATGGTTGAGCAAAAGCTACTTATCACTTAACACAGGTAAAACCGAGATCCTGTCATTTGGAGGTAATAGTTCTGCTGGGTGTGCTATAAGTTCAGCCCTCTATGCTACAGATCTGAGTTTCTCCATTAGCAATTCAGCACATAATTTGTGTCACTTTAGGCTCAAGCCTCTCTTCTAGCTCTCATGTTAATGCAACCTCACAGGTGTGCTGCCTGCAGAAACATTGCTAGGTTGCAGCATGTTCTAACAACTGAGAATATAGAGAAAATAGTGCAGACCTTTACTCATTGTAGGTTATATTATTGCAATACTCTACTTTTAGGAAGTACTAACCACACATTAAACACTTCTGAACACGTTTAAAATGCAGCTTCAAGAATAATTATAGGGAACAGAAAGTTTAACCATGTAAGTCCCATAATGTCCTCACTTTACTTGCTTTCCAATAAATATAAGACCAATTTCATAACTATTCTGTTAACATATAAAGCACTCAAAGGTCAAGAACATCCAATGTTCTGTTATGTGCCTGCCAGTGTTTCTATTATATACTAACCTTTCTCTGCAATCTGTCTCCACCCATATGTCTACTTGGTGGCTGTCTGGGCACCACCTAAGCGGGATGCCTTGTTAGACTCACTGACACCGAGTGTACCTGCCTGGACTTTGCATTTGCCTAAGGAATCCTGCAAGCCTACAGAGACATACTCCTACATATGGAATACAGACTGACTTTATATTGCCATTTACATTTATAGTCATTTTGTAATGTTAGCATGCCCAGGGGGGCTTGGGATGCAGTTGACCTTGGAGCCCCAAAAGATTTTTTTTTCTTCACACTGTGGAGTTTTTCTTTTCTATCCTCCTTTGTCACCTGGGTTTAATTTAACTTTTATTATACCATCTATTGTTAACTCTTTGTATTAACTAATTCATTCATGTAAAGTGCCTTGAGGCAACTTGTTATGAAAGGCACTATAAAAAATATTTAATCAAATTAATTAATCTTGAACACTGGCATTGTGCCTGCCTTGTTTAAGTATGCAGTGGTCCAAACTCTTCTTAAAAAACCTAACTTGGGCCTTTCAGTCTTATCTACTTTTATGTCCATCTTCAAGCTGCTTTTTCTTTCAAAGATTTTACAGAAAGTTGTCTTTATACAGCTTCAGTCTTACTTGGATACAGATGGTATTCTGGAGATGTTCCAGTCTGCTTTTACGGGATCTCTATAATAGTGAGTCCTATTAGTATACTCCTAAAGGTTTGTGATGAGCTTCTACTATTTACTGATGCTGGGAATTCTGCTGTTCTTCTGCTCCTACACCTGAGAACTGCATTTGATACTGTTACTCATGCTATTCTTTTTCATCTTCTTCCACATAGTGTGGAAATGACCAGTTTTGCCTTAAAATGGTTTACATTGTATCTGTATGATCTAAGTTCCTCCATTGAGATTGGTTAGAATCTGCCTCTTACATGTGGGGTTCCTCAAGAATCTATCCTTTGTCTTTATTTACTGCCACTGGGTGCGATAATTAGGAAATTCAACCTCTCTTTCCACATCCAAATTTATGTCCCATTGAAAAAGCAGGATTCTAGTAGTCTTAAACTGCTGTTGGATTGTCTGTCAGATGTTAAAGCATGGATAGCCTCCAATTTTTTGAGTCTTAATGAAAGCAAAATGGAACTTCTGAATTTTTTGACCAAGTGAAGCCAAGGATGATCATTATGGTGATCTGTCTGTTTTAGATTCCTATGTTACGCCTACCATCAGAAACTTAGGATTTATTTTGGACAGTGATCTGAAGCTCAATAAGATAAATTGGTGGTCAAACATCTTTTTTTCAGATGAGACCACTGTCCAGAATTAGGCACTTTAACCAAGAAGGACCTTGAAAAGGTTGTTCATGCCTTCATTACATGTAGGTTTGACTACTGTAATGCCCTTTATGCTTTATGCATTAGGAAGGCGTTGCTTGCTAGTCATCCACATAACAGTGGAAAAAGAGCTGCACATTTCTTAACAAAGACATACAGGCATGATCATTTAACTCTGGTTCTGCAGTCTTCACTGGTTCCCCATGCAGTTTTAAAGTCAAATTGAAAATTGTGTTGATGACGTATAAACCATTGCTATACATCTCTGATCTTTTAAAACCACATAACCCGACTCTACTCATGGTCCCTAAAGTCATGATGAAGAGCCAGGGTGAACACATCTTTTTTACTGTGGCACCCAAACTTTTACATTATACATTTTTTTCATTTAGTAGACACCTTTGTCCAACGGGACGTACAATGAATAAGAGTACATGTGCATGTAACAAATGAGGTCAAATAGTATCAGAGAATCTAACTAACAGTAAGTGCTGTTCTATTATCAAAGTGCACATGATTAAGTCAAGCAATTGTCTCAAAGTCATTTAAGTACAGCATAAACATATTAAATGTAGGTCTTGTATAAACTAGAGAAACGTACAACCAAACAGCCTTGCAACAATGGAGTAAATGGAGGCATAGATGAGAGGTTTTAACTTCTAACTTTTGAATGACTTTGCCATTTTTATGGGACAGGCCTCTCTTTTTCTGTGTTTAAATCAAATTTTAAGCCTTTTATTTTCATTGGCTTTTAATGCAGTATAATTTTCTCCTCTCTTTCAAGTTGCAGTGATGACAGACTTTCTTTTACTTTTATTGTCTCCTGCTTCAATGTTTTAGGGTAATTTCCTCCATATTTTATTGTCTCAGTTTTAATGCTTCTAGTTGGTAGCACGGTGGCATAGTGGTTAGCACTCACACCTCAAGGCCTGGGGTTCAATTCCCTTGTTGGATCTGTTTGTGGTGTTGCATGTTCTCCTTGTGCTTGGTGGGTTTTCTCTGGGTTGTCCAGCTTCCTCCCAAAGACATGCAGGTTAGATTGATTGGTGTCTCCAAATTGCCTGTGGTGGGTTGGTCCTATGTTCCTGGAGATGGGCTCCAGGCTTCCTGTGACCCTTAACAGGATGAAGTGGTATAGGAGATGACTGACTGATTGTCTTTCTATAGGTATTTCTTCTTGCTTTAATTAGTTTTGCAGTTAGTAATGTGTTCTTGCCCTATTTTTTCTGTACAGCACTTTGGACAACAATGTCATGTTTAAATGTACTATATAACATTAGTCTTTGACATTGACATTATTTACATCTAGAGTCAACCATACTCTGTTAACTAAAGTGAACTTTAGCATAGTATTCCTCACTGTAAACTGTTAAGTCGTGTAAGAATTTATAGGAACATTATACTATACTTTCTCTTTTTTAAGAGTGAAATCATGATTAGGGTCAAAAAACAGTCAGCCAAATGAGGCAGAAGGTGAACCTGGGAGTAGAGAAACTAGCATCCTATGTACATCAGTTTACTAGAGAGAGAATTTGTTTCTACAGAGAATTTGTACTTGTATGGTTAAATATAGAAATACAACTTATTCTTGTTTGTTTTCCCAAGCAAAAAGCTAATTAAAAGGTGTCTGTTAGAAAATGTCAGAAAAAAATGTTGAAAAACGAAAATAAAAACCAAAAATTTTGAAAACCACTTGCAAAGTGAATACAAGTGTTAGGTCCAACATAACAAAGTGTTCATTTCATTTTAGTGTTTTTAATTAAGAAACACCATTTAAATATTTCACAAATGTCTTTGCTACAATTGTTATACAAGTATGCCTAAATGAAAAAAGAGGTGATGATGATTGTCACTGCAAGGAGTTTTCCCTGCTGAGAGAAGTATTACAACAATAGTACAGTAATCAGTGTGGTGTGACACAAGAGCTCTTAGCTGTTCTGAGAGTCTAAAGGGGGAATACTAATATAAAGTGAATGGCCTGTTACACTGAACCGTACCTTCAGACAGCTAAATACAGGGAGTGCTGACAGTACGGCATTTTTGGTTCCAGATGGGCAAAATACGTCATAAGCAGCATGCGTCATGCAGTTAGAGTGAAGAGGATGGTTAGGCTAACGCACCGATAACTGAAATCAAGGTATTTACAGTCCAAATATGCTAATACTAATATGTTAACACTAATGCCAGCAGTACAAGACATATTTCTAATTCAAAAACATTATTCTCCCTGTATACCAACAGCCCCATATCAGGACACCAGTCTGTCAAACTCCTGAAGTTCGCAGATGATACCATCCTCATCGGCCTCATCTCTGCTGGAGACGAGTCGGCCTACAGAAGCAAGATGGACCGACTGGTGTCATGGTGCAGCATGAACACCCTGGAGCACAACGCTCTCAACACAGTGGAGATGATAGTGGACTTCAGGAAGGACCCAGCCCCCCCTCCCACCTGTTATCCTCTGTGACACTCCGGTGACCTCTGTCGAGTCCTTCCGCTTCCTGGGAACCAATCACTCCAGGACTTGTATGTCTCCAGGACCAGGAGACGTGCAGCCAGGATTGCAGCCGATTCCTCTCACCCCGGACATGTACTCTTCCAGGCCCTCCCCTCCATCAGGACCAGAACCTCACACCACCAGAACAGTTTCTTCCCCACTGCAGTCAGCCTGCTGAACAGTGCCCCAAATCTCCTCAGGGAAGCCACCCCCCCCATCCATTGGCAGTCACTTTCCCTCTGTAGCTGCAATATTTTTTCTCTACTTCCCATGTACACATACTTTTTCTGTATATAAGTATTTTTATTTTTAATTTTAATTTATTCTATCTGTCTGCTGTGTACATATTTCATATTTACATACAGCACATTTATCGTGCACCGTGGTCCCTTTTCCGTTAAGATGGCGGCGCCCTGTATGGCAGCGGCTACTCCAACTCCCGATAGCGATGTGCGTTTTATGTTTAATGTTATGTCTGTACCGACACAGTCTTGTACGAGAATAGTCTGTAACAGAAGTTCATTACTCGGACTATGAAACTCCAACTTTCAAAAATTTTTTCTGGAGTTACACTGGCTTTGGAACTCGAAACACTCTGCGAGCTAGGCATTCTACACCGGCAAGACCCAGGGGCTTGCAAGGCAGCGGACTCCCCTCCCTCCACCAGCCAACACTGGAGGCGGCACAAGCAGTTTGAGAAACCTAGCATGCGTCGCAAGCGGTGCGCCAGACCTAGAAAGCGGGGCAGTCGAGCGGGTATCAGCTCCAGGCTAAAAGCTAACCCTTACAGACCCGCACTTCCTTCTATTCTGCTATTCAACGTTCGTTCGCTGGAAAACAAAATGGATTACCTCAGACTGGATTTAACTACACAGAGAAAGGTGAGAGACTGCAGCGCCATCATCCTCACAGAGACGTGGCTTAATCACACTGTTCCGGACAACGCCATTCAGGTGGACGAACTAACAAAATTCCGGGCGGACAGGAGCCACGCTCTCAGGGGAGAGAAAATCTCAGGGAGGTGGTGTATGTATCTTTGTCTATAACAACTGGTGTACAAACGCTGAAATTGTCTCAAGTCACTGCTCTGAGGATATAGAATTTCTAACACTTAAATGCCGACCATTCTACATGCCAAGAGAATTCACAGCCATCAACATCACAGCTGTGTACATTCCACCCAGTGCAAACACAAAGGATGCACTGTCTACGCTGTATCAGTCTGTGAGTTCAGTGCAAAACTCTAACCCTGACTCTGTTTACATAATCGCTGGCGATTTCAATCAGGCCAAACTGAAGACAGTACTTCCACATTATCACAAACGTGAACTTTGCGACCAGGGGAGAGAACACTCTTGATCAGGTTTACACCAACATCAAACAAGCATACAGAGCTGTTCCCCACCCCCACCTGGGGAACTCGGACCATCTCTCTGTTATGCTAATTCCTGTTTACAGACCACTATTAACCAGGAGCAAGCCATCTGTGAAGCAGATCAGAGCATGGCCAGAGGGTGCTACTCCAGGATTGCTCTCCAGGATTGCTTTGAGTGCACAGACTGGACTGTTTTTAAGGAGGCTGCCACTACCAACCAGCATGTCAACCTAACAGAATACACTGAGTCTGTGACGGGATACATATCCAAATGCATTGAGGATGTGACCGTCATCAAGAACATCACCATGAGGGCCAACAAAAAACCCTGGTTCACCAGGGAGGTACGTGAGCTCCTGAGAGCACGGAATACTGCCTTCAAGTCCAGGGACAAGACACCCTCAGATCTGCCAGGGCCAACTTGAACCGGGGTGTGAGAGCAGCCAAGCGTGCCTATGGACAGAAAATCAAATCACACTTCTCAGACACAAAAGACCCCAGACGCCTGTGGCAAGACATCCAGTCAGTCACCGACTACAGGCCAACACCCCCACCATGTGAGGACAACACAGACTTCCTCAACTCACTTAACACCTTCTTCAGCCGGTTTGAGGAAAACAACACCACCGCACCAACAAAAGTCCCTCTCTGCTCGGACAATGAAACACTTCACCTGGACCCAGCTGATGTGCGGAGGACCCTACTCATGGTGAACCCCAAGAAAGCTGCAGGTCCTGACAACATACCTGAGCGTGTGCATAGAGACTGTGCTGACTCACTTACAGATGTTCTCACGGACATCCTTAACACCGCTCTGAGCCAAGCCATCATACCAGCATGCTTCAAAGCCACCACCATTATACCGCTACCCAAGAAATCCCCAGCATTGGTCAAGGCCCATATAACATCCAGTCTCCCCACTACACTTGACCCACTCCAGTTTGCATACCATCCCAAGCGCTCCACTGAGGATGCCATAGCAACAGTACTTCACCTATGCCTGGCTCATCTGGAAAACAAAAACAGTTATGTGCGGATGCTGTTCATTGATTTCAGCTCTGCCTTCAACACAGTCATCCCCCAACACCTAGTGAATAAACTCAGAGCAATAGGCATCAGCACCCCACTATGCAACTGGTTACTAGACTTTCTTACTGACAGACCACAGACAGTAAGAGTTGGCAAAAACTCCTCAGAGACCACCATCATAAACAGTGGGGTCCCCCAGGGATGTGTACTGAGCCCTCTCCTGTTCACACTGATGACACATGACTGTTATGCCAGACACAATTCGAACTACATCATCAAGTTCGCAGATGACACAACAGTGGTGGGCCTCATCAGTGACGATAACGACTCAGCCTACAGAGAGGAGGTACATCAACTCATCAGCTGGTGCGACATCAATAACCTACAACTCAATGTCAACAAAACAAAAGAAATAACTGTGGACTTCAGGAAGAAACACATGTCACACACCCCACTCACCATCAATGGCAGTGCTGTGGAGTCTGTGAAAAGCACCAAGTTCCTGGGGGTGCATATCACAGATGACCTGACATGGACAACCAACACCACCTCCCTAGTCAAGAAGGCAGAGCAACGCCTCCACTTCCTTCGCAGGATGAGGACAGCAGACCTCCCCCCTTCTGCCCTCACCACTTTTTACAGGGGTGCTATTGAGAGCGTCCTTACCAGCAGCCTCTCAGTCTGGTACGGCAGCTGCTCTGTCACTGACCAGAAGGCCCTACAAAGGGTGATGAGGACAGCAGAGAAGATTACCAGATCAGCCCAACCATCCATTCAGGACTTATACCCTTCCCGCAGCTGCAAGAGAGCCATCAATATCATCAAAGACCCCACCCACCCAGCACATGAACTGTTCTCCCTCCTACCATCTGGCAAACGCTACTGCAGCATGTGGTGCAAGACTACCAGACTCAGCAACAGCTTTTTCCCACAGGCCACCAGACTACTCAACTCACTCAAGAAAATTCCATGAACATGATCACCCATACACCCACAAAGACCAACCAATTGTTAAAACAATTTAAACTCAATGCCTGTACAATGCTCCTTATATGTACATATACATAGATTCCAGTATAATGCTCTTTATATGCACAAGAACATACAAGTTTACATACATATATATCTCTATGCCGCTATTCTGCACCTTGCACTTTACCATATTGCACATTTTTTATTGCACTCAGTAATATACCTCATAACTGATGACACTGCCGGCACACTGTAAATATTCTGTAATACTGTATATGCCCACTATCTGTCTGTATATGATGTATTTACTTGATTATTGTTGATCTGTGTGCTTTTTTTATACCATCATGTTATATGTTGTGTGGTTAATTAATACTTGCACATTGGAGTTTGGGGAAACACAATTTCGATCCTCTGTATAACTACTGTTACATGGTCAGATTGACAATAAAATTCACTTTGACTTTGACTACAGTACTCATTTTATTCGTTTTATTATTGTTATTGTGTCACATTTTTGTATTTTTTAACTCTGTACCACCCTTGATTTTATAATTTTGATTTTGTGTCTGCACCTGACACCAAGACAAATTCCTAGTGCTATAAAGTGTTCTTTACTGTACCTGGCAATAAACTCATTCTGATTCTAAAAATTACAAAGACAATTTTTCAAAAAGCACAAAAAGAAATGAACTAGTGGACCTAGCAGTTCTTTGCAACTCTCTCAGTATGGGTTTTCAATGGGTTTTATTTCTCAATGTTAGTCTGAAATTCTGGTGTCCCCAGTTTCCAGAAATGTAAAAGATTTATGTTTCTTGTTTTACAGGTCTCCTAACAATTCAAACATTTTCATGCTGGTCTCAGGAGATGTGCCTATGGTTATCCTTTAAAAATACTGCACTCTCAATAGTTCTCGGAGAATTCACCAACACACTCAGTGGCGTCTGTCAAGTGTACTCCCCTTATTGGCATGATGAGACTACCACTGCAGTCATGAAAACAAAACAGCAGCACAATCTTACCTCTGTTAGACCCTATGTCACAACACATTTTTATACACTGAAATTAGACTGTTACAGGGATCGGGGGAAGCAAACAAACCCCTGTTTAAGGCTTCAGCCCCTCATCAGTAGCCCAAAGCTGACGTTCACTCCGGGCCCATGGACACACAGGCCCATTTAAAATAATTCACATTTTTGAGAAGTTGAAGACATCAGGCTTTGACAGGAGCAGTCTGATGTGTGTTGCTATGCACAGGACAGATTTGCACTTATTGTGTTTTATCATATCAATGTCTGGCAAAAACATATATGCTGAAGTCAGAGATCAGTAAAACATTTTCATGATTATCACTGTGTTCAAGAAGAAAAGGTCAGGAAAAGTAGGAGATGAGACTGCTGGAAATATGACATTCTCTACGTACAAGTAATCAGGCAAGTTTTGTAATTTGTGTCAAAATGTTTAGTCTGTAATCTTTGTACTCTCATTTTTTGACTGATTTTAAATAATTATGAAAGGTGTTTCTGCTATGTACTGTAACCTTCTGAAAATCAGACATGACTTGTATTGCTGATCTTATACAGTCCTGCTGTATACATCCACTCTCCAAAACTACAGGACATTTTCAAATTCATTGTAAATTCAAGGAGTTAAAAACCCTGCAGAGGTTTATTTCATTGTTAATTCACTGGTTTAAGGGATTTTTTTATAATTGCCAGTTCAATATATGAACTATCCTATGGTATTTAATTCAGTGTTTATGCATCATTGAATGGAGGCTGTAAACGAAAAATCATTCAAACAGTTCAGCTTTTAAAGAAAAAAACATTATTGCAAAAAATTCTGCTTATGGTTCTATTAATGTGTTAATAATAATTTTAATAATTTAAATTGTCAAAAAAGTTGCAAATTAGCATCTCATGTTTTCAATGAATGAAGGTTTAATTGATTACTGTTGTATTTTCAAATAACCAAATATTACAGCCCCCCATAGCAAGTCCTGTTTCAGTTGGTTAAAATGTTTGCACATCGGGTTAGTTGTTGACATACTGATGTATTGAGCTTTTATATAGACAAATTTATCACATTAGCCTGTATTCCGAGTACAATAGAAAAAATATACATTTTTTTTGCTGGCTCTAATGACTGAAGAGGCAATCTAATTAATTCCCTCAAAAAACTGAGTGTCAACTCCACTTTTCATAGTAGAGGTCAAACATTTAGTTTGATCATCTTGCTGAAATCATTTTCACCATTACCTGCAGAGCACCTGCTATCAGGCACATAAAAACTCTCATCAAGTCAGGCATAAAACCTGAGCAGTCGGCACACCAAGGGCTTTATACCCATGTTAAAGACAGGTTTAAAGAAGCTACATACCAAATACAGACCAAACCCCAGGTACGTTGATGTGTGTCCAGCCCTTAACAGTGTGATACGCTCTTATTTCCATACTGATTCCCATGTTAATACTATATGCTTAACAGATACAGGTATGTCAAATTAAGCTGAAAAAAGGCAAAATGTCACCAGCAAAAGTGTATGGGTATGCATTTATGAGCATTTTGAATATTAAATTCAGTAAAAAAAAAAATTATGATATTCAGCAGGTGTCTTCATTTTGTCACACAAAGACACTGAAGTGGCACATTAGTCAGACTGCTGTGGAGTCTTGAAGGATACACCATGCTCTGTCACAGCACATGTCTGTTTTCTAGAGTTCAGTGCTTACAGTGTGACACTCTTACAGTGTGACACTCTTACAGTGTGACACTTACAGTGTGACAAGCTCTGAGTGAAGCTTCTGAACATTATCCATGGGACAGTAAAATTCACTGTTCCACTGGGCACACAGGGTTTGGAGGAAGGCATTACTTTACTTGATGATGCACAATGACATGAAATACTTGATACTTACAATACAAGTTACATACAAGGTGGCTCAACGCAGAACATCAGGCTGGGATGTAGACGTTTCCTGGTTCAAATCCCAGCTCAGCCACCAGGTGTGTCTTTGTGCAAGACACCCAGCGCTAGCTCAATGTAACCCATATGTGAAATGTAAGTCGCTTTGGATAAAAGCGTCTGCCAAATTAATAAAATGTAAATACAGTGAAATACTTGCATTCTGCTTTTTTTTTCCACCTGAATTATTATGCAGTATGAAATATCCATCTTCTAATTTAGCTAAAATTTATAAACACTCATTTTGAATTTACCCAGTTGTGCTGCATTTGGTACTCCAACCAAACACCTAGAAGCACCTCCACCTCTTCATTCTTTCAGCTTTACATGCATTTCATCTTTCCAACAAAACTGAAAACTAAACCAAGTTCACTCATGAGTTAAAAATGGCACCTGCAGCTCAGCAAAGAAATAACCCTGCCAAGTAACTTATGTGATGTAGTCAAACTCGCTTGAAGGTTGAGTCCATCCTACTTCAGTCTTCCTCCAGAGCAGGGCCTGTACGACACGTTACCATACACCGTGAGTAACAGCACAACGGACAAGTGTATGAGCCTTACTATGCTGATGGAAAAGAAAAGCAGAGTCTGTAAAGGGATCAAAACAATAACGAACTTTTAAAAATTGAAAATGATGTTTGCATAATTTATTATGTTTTTCTGATTAAAATGCCATTCAAAAAAACCTAGCAAACCAAAAGCCTAGTGCCCCTACCCTCTTCTGTTGGAACTACTTCATTGAATCAGTTTCTGTGAGACTGTGGCTCTCGCTGCCAATGCAGACATGAGGTTAGGAAGCCCTTAGCGAGGGTTTATCGAATCATGACTCCAGGATCAAGATTCCAGGCAAAATAATAACTCAAAGTAAAGAAACAGTTTCTTAAAGTATAAACAGTACTATTCTGTTACAAATGCATTTTAATTGTTGTTATTGTTGAAATACATGGAATAACATGTTTGTCCTTAAAAATTTGTTATATAATGTTATTTCATTTCAATTTAACAAAATGTTTATCAGGATGAAAAGAAGAAATGCTTAAAACAAATCAACACTGATTTTAGAAAGAAAGAATGAAAGAAAGAAAGAAAAAGAAAAATGTCATTATTATATATGCTTATTTTAAACTTGGTCTATAAAATTTTCAGAAACTGTACCCCTTAATAGATAACATTAACACTAGCAGATGTCAGCGTGTCACATGTTGTTTGATTAAATCACATTTATTGTTTTGATCCCTTAAATATGTTTTCTTCCAATTCTGCGTATCTCTTCAACAGTGGCTCAAAAACCTGGAAAGAAACAAAAAAGTCCTAAGTGACATTATTATGAAGACAATACTATGTAACACTATAACTGCTTTTTATTTTATACCCCTTGAAAATTTTTCAAAAGCTAAAAATTTCAGCATTCATGTACAAGCTATCATTGCTTCATTTCAGATCAATTGAAATACAGTGGAACCTTGGATTGCGAGCATTATTCGTTCCACGACAGTGCTCATAAACCAAAACGCTTGTATATAAACGCGAATTTTCCCATATGGAAATAATATAAAGTTGGATGATCCGTTCCACACACCCAAAAATGTTCATATAAAAAACAGGTTTTTAATGGTATTATTTGTACAAATTGTTGTCCCTAATATCGCAAACAAATAACAATGATTAATACACGGTATTAAAGTAAAAAACGTTAACCTGCATTTTACTTTTGAAAAGAGTCGTGGCTAGTGTGAAGGAGATGAGAGGGAGGGGAGGAGGAGGGTTATTGCTTGGAAGGAGAATCTCCTTCCATGAGAACATTTGGAAGTTCTTTCTCTTTAACAAATTTCACTAACACTACCGGTTTCACTTAATTTACGCTTTTTTGATTCACTGTCATCTTTTGACTCACTGGAATGTCTTTCCTTTCGTTCATATTTAACATAAACCTGTTTAATCCCAGCAAACACAAAACATTCAAATAATGCTAGCTAAACTTTTAGGGAACTTTAGGAACCTTTAGCTGACGTTTAGCTAATGTTATTTGAACGTTTTGTGTTTGCTGGGATGACACTTGCTTTTGCCTCCGTTTGAGGATTTCGCGGAAATGTGACATTGATTGTTTTGTCGTTAAACAGATTCGTCGTTCGCACTGCTACAGCTTTATTCGGGTGGTGCTTTTCTACAAAATGTTGTACTGTTTCCCACATTTTGCACACCCCCCTAATCTCATTTGAAGTATGATATGATATAAAAAACATATCATACTTGATATGAAAATGCTCGTCTTGCAAGACATCGCTCGTTAACCAAGTTAAACTTTATTAAAATTTTTTGCTCGTCTTGTAAAGCACTCGTAAACCAAGTTACACGCAATCCAATTTTCCACTGTACTGTAAGTCACTTTGCCATGAAAAAATATACATAGAAGTATACAGAATGGTCTTAGTGTAATTACAGATGTTATTGGTACTAACTGACTAATTCCAGAGACCAAAAGAGTTCTGTGTACGACAGAGATTCAGGAAACACAGCCACCTTTTCAGGAACCCAGAACATTGGCAACACTAAACACTGATTTTCTGAAAAATATTGGCCATTTGTCAAACATTATTAATAAATGTGTTTATATGCACAGGACATCTATAAGTCAAGAACATATTTAATCATAGCACCGATTGTTCAACAGACAGAGATTGTAAATGAACAAATCACCATTCAACAGTGATGATCTCACACAGAATCTCTTCCTTTTTTCAAATCTTCATTTTATTACCTTGAGAACTCGAAATTCCTTTGAATCATTTGGTTTTCTCCCACTAACGTTTGTGCAAGGACTAATTCCAAACCCACTCAGCTGGTATTTGGTTTCCGTGCTTATCCAAGGTTAGCAGCTGAAGTCAAAGAGCTCTGTGTGCAATTTACTTTCACAGCCCTTTAGCAAACGAGTGATTTTTTTTAAGGAGTAGTACAAACTCATGATGTTATGCTCCCAATCATTCTTGATCTGCAAGTACAAGTGCTGAAAGTCCAAGTGCTAAGAAAGCTTTTTAACAGATAAGTCTAAACAAATACTCAGTCGATCCCCCACCCGTTTACAAAGCTGGATGCCTGAGCACAGCAGTACAGGTAGACAACCACACTGAATGGTATTAGGACAGGGATCTACCACAGACTTCATCCTATACCTGTCACAAGACATTCTTCTTTTTTACTCCATACTTGTTACCCCAGCAAATCCCAGCCTTTGTCTTTAAATTGGAAGTCACAGATCTAGGCTGTTCCCTGATGAATGCTACAGTATCTGAAGGCAGCTATCATCACTCCCATACAAAAAAAACCAACATAGACAGCCTCAGTGACTACAGACCTATAGCCCTCACATCTGTAGTTATGAAATACTTTGAGCAGCTCTCAGCATATCAGGAACTGCCAACCCCCCCTTCGATAACCACCAGTTCACATACAGAGAGAACCGATCCACAGAGGAAGCCATCGCCGTAACACTTCATAGTGTGCTGAATCATGTGGAGAGCCAGAAGAGTTATGTGAGGATGCTCTTTGTGGTTTACACCTCAGCCTTTAACAACATTATCCCAGACATATTAGTCAATAAACTGCTCAGGCTCCTCCACCTGCATTTGGATTAAACATTTCCTCACCGACCATCCACAATCTCTCAGACTTGGTCCCCACCTTTCATCCATGGACAACCTCAGCACTGGCTCCCCTCAGGGCAGTGTGCTGAGTCCCCTACTGCACCTCCTGTATACTTACGACTGCACTCAATCTTACTCAACCAATGCCATCATCAAGTGCGCAGATGACACCACTGTGGTTGGGCTCATCTCTGACGAGGACAAGATAACATACAGGGCTGAGGTAGACAAATTGTCTGGTGCTTATTCAGTCATTCGGCAGACGCTTTTATCCAAAGCAACTTACAACATTTCACATGCGTTACAGTGAGCTAGTGCTGGGTGTATTGCTCAAGGACACACCTGATGGTTGGGTTGGGATTTGAGCCAGGAGACTCCTGTGTCCCAGTCTGATGTTCTACCCCTAGAGCCACCAGGCTGCTCACATCACAACCTGACTCTGAAAGTCCACAAAACAAAAGACCTGATCGTGGACTTCAGGAGCCAAAGACAAAACCATACCCCTCTCCTGGGGGTATCAATGGATAATGTGTAGAAACGGTTAACACCTTCAAATTTCTAGGTAACCACATCTGTACTGACCTCTCCTGGTCTCCCAACATCAAGGCCTTAGTGAAGAAGGTTCAGAAGCGGCTGCACTTCCTGCATGTTCTCAGGAAGAATAACTTGGAAAAGAAGCTGCTGCTGGCCTTTTACCACTCCTCAGTGGAGAGCACACTAACATACGGTCTGGGGGTATGGTACGCAAGCTCCACAGCAGAGGACAAAAAGACTGTGCAGAGGGTTATCAACACAGCCACAAAAATCACTGGCTGCCCTCTGCCCTCCACGGACAACCTCTCCAGACTCCACTGCCTCAATAGGATTAAGTCCATCACATGTGACCCCTCACACCCTGCCCATCACCTGTTTGACTTGCTGCCCTCCAGTCACCACTACAGCTCTGTCAGGTCTCACACCAGACTGACACACAGCTTCTTCCCCTGGGCCATACGGACTGCAAATAACCACTGACCCCCCCCCCCCCCCCATTACACACACATACATATATGCCATACTACAGCCAAGGACTGTACACATCAGTACAATCTACACTGTGCACTTTATTAGGCTTTTCAGTTACCAATCATGTACTATCTACTATTGCACAGGTATATGCTTACACACATATAATGTGCCTGCTAAGTCAAACCTACTGTATACGTCTACACCTCAGGTCATGTGCCGAACTTACACTGTTATTTATGTCTACTTATGTCAGTGTCAATTTATATTAATCCAAGTCAGTGTTACTTATGTCAATATTGCACTGTTGTCGGACACAGTATTCTTAATTTCGTTGTACCATCCTTGTGTGCAATGACAATAAAGTCTATTCTATTCTATTCTATTCTATTCTAGGGAAAGTTGCTGGTTTGACACTGTGTTACAGTGTTAGTTTATAATATTTAGATTTCATTAAGTGCACTGAAGACGTGGCCTGTAATTAGATTAAAAATACTTTCTGTATGAATAATACTGTTCTTCCCATGACCTGTTTGACTGAGTTTACAGATGTTTAAATACTGCAGATGTACATTTTGGGTTCTCATTATAGAATTCCGATCTGTGTCCTTTGCTATTATCTGCTTTTATTGATGACACAGCATGTATGGCATTCCTGTACTTATGGACCCATTGATGTTAATGATATATTTGATGGTCTGTTTTTAAACCCCATTGTCACCAGGTTAGAATGAACATCAATGCGCAGAAAAACATAAAAAATCAGTGCTGTACCTTTTCTGCTCCTGCAGAAGGAGTTGCCGCAAGCTTTGGTTCATATGCATGTCTGGTGACTTCAGCAAAGGACAGTCCTTGGTCAGCAACTACTCCTGTGAAATGGAATAAGTACAAAAGTCAATAAATAAATAAGAAAAACAAAAATAAAATTTCTAATTTATTCAACATTTCAGAGTTCAACTTTAATTTTCTGCCTTGGGAATATTTTTTTTGCCATATAAATAAAAGGTCAACCACTGGCAATTAAATTATTGCTAAAGGTCAAGCATATTAATGTTTTCATTTATAGTAGGTAATTCACAGTGATATCCTAATTAGCAACAAATTTTCTCACTTTGAGTTTGTGCTCTACAGCCCTGTGTATTCTAAAACAGTGACTGAACAGGGCACTATGTAAACTGTAAGGCAAGTTAGTGTGGGCGCTGATGGAGTACTGACTTTGCAGGACTTGTCGCCTTAAACGACAAAACATATTGAGTGGAACAAAAGTCATGTGACTTTTACAGTCAAATCAATGACTGTATGCTCTGCTCACCAATAAAGGTAAATAGTCTTTGCTCATGCCATGAGTCCAGCCCCAATAACTAAAGGAAAGGCTGCACTGAGGTTTCCTAGTTACTCAATGTCAGAACCAGTGTGACTACAGAGATATTCAGTTAACAATTTGATGCTAGTTAAATTAAGTATAACAACCAGTGAGGTCCCAGAGGCAGTCAGTTTAAAGCGGAAAGATACCACTTACATACACAAAGTACTTGGCTCGTGGCTCTGTACAGTCAGCCGTTTCTGGCTGATTTCCTGTCTTGTGTTCACTCATGTTCTTACATACACTATATGGACAAAAGTATTCGACCCCCTGACCATTACACCAACAAGGAATGAAATGAGATGGTATTCAGATACATATACTTCAATACAGTGTTTCTGTAGGAATTTTTTCCATTAATTCTGTACAGCATTCATGAGGTCAGGCACGGATGTTGGACGAGAAGGCCTGACTCGCAATTTCTGTTCCAGTGCATCCCAAAGGTGCTCGATGGGGTTGAGGTCAGGGCTCTGTGCAAGGCCAGTCAAGTTCTTCCACACCATGTCTTTATAGTCCTTGCTTTGTGCACTGGGCCACAGTCATGTTGAAATAGAAAAGGGCCTTCCCCACTGTTGCCACAAAGTTGGAAGCATAGCATTGTCCAAAATGTCTCGGTATGCCGAAGCATTAAGATTGTCCTTCACTGGAGATAAGGAGCCCAGCCCAAACCCTGAAAAACTGCTCCATACCATCATCCCTCCTCCACCGGACTTCACAGTTGGCACAATGCAGTCAGCCAGGTAACGTTCTCCTGGCATCTACCAAATCCAGTCGCCCATCTGACTGTCACTCTGTGATTTTGTCACTTCACAGAACACATTTCCACTTCTCTACAGTCCAGTATCGGTGTGCTTTACACCATTCCATCTGATGTGTCTTAGTCTTAACAATGATTACAACTCACCTTGAACACTTTCATGGGTGGGATTTATATTTCCATCACAGCTAAAGGAAATTAAAGATCAGCATAGAATTCCCAGAGGCTTAATTATGTTATAACTCAATGCTGAGCAATTGTGACATTATACAAAATATTGAAGAATGCTACATGACACAGTATATGGTGATTTTATGTATCACTCAATAGATAAAAGAAAATAATAATAAATATATATTATTATTTTACATACATATATATACATACATACATACATACATACATACACACACACACACAGGCCACTTTATTAGGTACACCTGTACAATTGCTTGGTAACAAATTGCTAATCAGCCAATCACGTGGCAGCAACTCAATGCATTTAGGCATCTAGATGTGGTGAAGACGACTTGCTGAAGTTCAAACCGAGCATCAGAATG